>VXAC01007326.1:338554-452807 GCA_013399225.1 Rhipidura dahli | reverse complement strand
CGTGCGGCTGCCGGATAAGGCTGCGCTGGAGTGGCTCCCCGGGTCCTTCCGTGGAGCGCTGTGCGCTGGGCTCGTGTCCGTGGGAAGATAGAGGAGCAGGCGGCTTTATCTGAGCCTCGTACTGCTGGTTTTATCTGCATGCTAAGGAACCTGGTGGAGGGTTAAGATTCTCCTTCGTAGCTTCAGGGTTTGGCTCTTGAATCTTGCTTTGAAATGGGTATTGAGCTTCTCAGTAGCTGTCCTGACCAAGCAGGTTGTTTTTTTTTTTTTCTTGTTACTGTTTCAGCCCCAAGATGAAATAGAAGTTGAAGATGGGTTTAAACAGTATGATGGTAAGCCTTTGTTAGTGTTATCAAAGCATTACTCAAAAACTTAAAAGAATATTTTGATTCTTTAAGTGAACTGTTTTGTACTGACTGTATTATTAGATTACATTTAATTACTTCTGAATGATAGTTGTCTGCTTTGTCTTAGTGATTAGTGCATTAGATATGGAAGCTATGATGAGTACCATAAATGCTTGGATAAAAAATCCAGTCAAGTTTGAACGTTCTCATGGGATCAACAACACACTGGATGCCCAGATCTCAGAAGATAAGGAGGGAGGAGATGAAACAATCCACATTCTTATTGTTGAAGGCTTCCTGCTTTACACCTACAGGTAATCAATTGTGCCTTCATACATTTTGATTTTTACACTATTTTATGTGATGGGCTAGCCTTCAAGGGAATAAAAAGACCTGTTCTAAACCAGGAACTAGCAGCTGCCATCAACTACACCCAAGTTTAGGTGTCACAAGTCTAAAGGTCCCTTTAAGTACAGGAAATGGATGTAGTTTTACTTCTCTGGGTTTTGCTACTAATTAGCTGAGGTGTAACCAACACGTGTCTCTTTCAGGCCACTGATTGACGTGTTCCACCATCGGTACTTTCTTTCCATTCCATATGAAGAGTGTAAAAGGAGAAGAAGGTAAGTCTGAGTTCCCTTGCTAGCCCAGTAACATCTTACTCCATTCAAGACTTTGCTTCTCTGAAGCTTTTAGATGAGAAGGAATAAAGGCAAATGTAGCTGCTGTTTAAGGAGACTGTAGCTTCCATCACCAAACTGACCTAAAACTTCCTACCAAGCTATTGTGTCGTGTATCTGTCGTGCTCAGTTTCTGCACAGACCTTTTACTGGGCTTTCTCCCCTGCTGGTTTTCCAATTACACAGTTCCCAGGTCTCAGACTACTTGAGGTTTTACATTTGGCTGTAGTTTTGCACACACACACTGTTCTTACTGCAAATGAAAAGTATTCAACTTGATGCTGCGTTTCAAGAGAAATAAGCAGACAGCTTATTTATTTACCCAGAGTTCTGTTAAAGCTTTTAAGAGTTTATTCATCAATATTTAGATCAGTCTGTCTTTGGGAACTCTTTTTGCATTTTGAACACTTTGGGCCTGCACATCTAATTTCAACTTACTTGCATAACTTGATGCTTTGCAGCTCTTGCTAACTACTAACTTCTGATAAGCTCAGAAACCAAACTGGAGTCAATGGGCTCAGACTAATGTGTAGAGAAACCCAGTGAAGGAGCTGTCATTTCCCTGAACTGTTACTTGGCTACATGTGAGTAACAATGCCTTTCTTAATTTACAGCTCAAGGAATTACACTGTACCAGATCCACCTGGATTGTTTGATGGCCACGTTTGGCCTATGTATGTAAAGCACAGGAAGATAATGGAAGAACTTGGAGTTGATGTGGGTAAGTCTTTAATGACAAAAGCACTTTATGAGCTTGCTTTTCAAACCTGGGCAATACATACTGGTTAGGTGCATGAGAGAAGTGAATAAAGCAGGTGGAGGGACTCCATTTCTCTGGTACTAGTCAGGTGCATGCTTTTTAAATTAGGATCTGGCAACCTTACAAAGACTTTCTGTCATTGCTCTCTTATTTTATTTTCTTTCAAGTGCATTTGAATGGGACAAAATCAAAGGAGGAGCTGTTTAATGATGTGTATGGGCAGATCCAGAATAAGATTGAAGAATTACTTAACACCCAGGTATTTATATGTTCATACTTATACTTGCAATTAAAGTCAAATCTTTTAAAGCCTGTGTTGAAAAAGCATGAAGCTGTATCTTAAAATATGTTCACATTTATCTTTCTGTTTAGAAATAAGCTGCTGATTCTTGTGAGTGAAGATGATTCCCGTTTGCTCCACGCTGTCTACCTGACTGCCTCTAAAGTTCCAGCTTCTGTGAAGACTCAACCCTCAAATTCAACTTTGTTCAACCTTTCCCTCGAAAACTGCGTCCTATATGGTCATAATTAAAAAGCACTTCCCCCTTGTCTGTGATTCCAGTCTAGTATGTGTTCTCAGGTGATTCTTTTCATGGTGTTCTTAGTGTCACAGGTAAAAATGTTACAGCAGAACAGATGTGAAGTGGCACAACTATCCTAGGAGAGTGTGTGTATCCATATACACACACTGCTTTGACTTCTTTCCTTTCACAACTTCTTGCATTCCTATAATTAGGCAGCAGGTATGCTCAGGAATTAGGATTGATGTTCTTCAAAAATGAGAGAACAACAGGAGACTGTCAAGCCATTTTACTAGCATTGAATCACTTAAATCCAGTGCATGCGCTGATCTTGGATGCAGACAATTCACTTAAGGGTCAGGAAGAAAATTTACATACACAGCAGCTTTAGAAGTATTGATTGTTCTAGCAATTCCTGTAGTAACCTGTTGGGTAAAGCAAGTTGAGACTCCTGTGTAAACAGAAGTTTAATGCCTCAGTTGAAGAGCAGGGAAAGAGCACTATGAAGGCTTAATCCAAAGTAGAAGGGAAGTGAATTAGTGACAAAAGCTTGATTAAAAAAAAAAAAAAAATCTGCCAGGTATTCCAAGACGGAAGATATGTCTTGATCCAGTGTGAGACCAGTCCATTTCTTTGGAAGGTTTTAGCTGACAGTGAGAAGCAGCAGTTACTTCAAGCCCAGATGCATGAGCTTCCTGACAGGAGCTGGTCCTCCCCAGTATCCCCTGGAAACAGAGAAAGTTCTTTCACATACTATCAAGGTAGGGCCTGGGGACAGTTTTTGTTTCTTGTAAGGTACCATACTGTCAAGAGATGAGTTTAGAGGTTGTTTTGATCACAACTAAGGATGGAGTTGGCTTCTATTCTGGCAAGGAACTAAATCAGAATAGGTGTCTATACCTGATTGTTTTTCTTCAATACTTACTTAAGTAGTGCATTCCAATAGAGCAGAGGCATCATATCAGCTTTCATGTGGTACATGGTTGTTCTCTCCTTACTCTGGTCGATGGGAAAGGTCTCCAGAGGCTGAGCATTGTAGTCAAACTCTGCCAGAATCACCTTGTTGTAGCCTGTTACTAATGGGCAGGAAGTGTATCCATCATACTGCAATGAAAAATAATACTTTTCATTATTCTGACCAATGCCAAATGCTGAGATTTTACAAGCCATGGTTAACATTCATATTTCCAAACACCTTTCTAGGAAGTTTCTGCATTTACAGTGTAAATACCAGTGCAGTTGGAAGGCTGCTAAGCCTGTCATGGTTTAAGGACCATACTAAGCCACTCCATTTCAAATGTGTATCTGCTTAACGTTGCTTAAATTAGACCTAACCTAGAACAATAGGGCATAATGTCATTAATTGTTGGTTATTGTAACTAGTGGAAGAGGTGACCAGCAGATGGGAGCTGGTGTTTACTTTAACAGGCAAACAGGATCTTTAAACTAGTGAGAATTTCCAGAAAATTGCAGGGTATTTGGGTTAGTGCCCCAAGGAAGTCATGTGTAAAATGAAAGTAAAAGCATTTGAACATATTTATAGGCTTATCACAGTGTAGTACAAAAGCTTCAGTTTAACACCTTAAAAGATCATGTCCTATACAGGAGAATCAAGTTTGCAAGAGTTTTTCTGGAACAGGGATTCCCTTAACAGTGTAAATAAATCACCTGTAATGATGAAAAACCCAGACTAACCAGCCTTTAACCTTCTCTCAACTCAGAAGTCAGGGAATCAAATAGATAATACTTTTAATGGCATCATAAGGAGCATGAACTGTGCAATTCCACTGCTACTCTGACATGCAGCTTGCAGCCATTTAGCACCACAACAGCAGAGACAAAGCCTTTCCTGCCTTCTGCTTCACACACTCAGCTGCTTGCAAGACTTCCTGCACAAGAAGGGAGAAAACATTCAAGAGAATTTCTCTCTAAGGCAAGAACTGTAAGTACCTTTTTAACTGGCAACTCGTTCTTCATTACCAGAGAAATGGTCTTATCAAGGACTCCAGACTGTGCAGCTAAATCAGAAAGAAAAAGAAGTGTACTAAGACTTTGTTATTTCAGGCAGCAATTGTCATTAGCAAAGCAAACAGTAGTAGCCAGGCATTTTGCTGGACAATTCAGCTGCAATTGGATTTACATGTAAGTTTACTGTGCCAGATTAAAAAAAAAAAATGGACTAATGATTTGGCCTCACTGTTTCGAACATGCTGAAGCTTAATGAAACTTGAGCTGATAGTTTTAGCCTATGCCCATTCTCCTATGATGAATTATATTTGCTCAGTCTTCTCAAACACTGAGATTCTGGCACACTGAAGTTCTGTTTCATTTTGAGTGCTGTAATTATAGACCCATTTACTGAAGTAGTTGACTACCCCACTCTTACATTACATCAGTAACATACTTTATACCCTGAGGTTTTTTCTACTCTTTTATTTGCCTTTAATCAGTTGTGAGACCATGCACTTAAAGTGTTTTAATTGTGGAACCTGTGGCTACAAGGGCAGAACATGTGATTTTTTGATAGTGACTTGTCAGTTAGGTGACATGTGCATGAGGAGCTAAGATAGAGCAGCAAGGTTCATTACTGAATGATGATGTAACACAAGAATAGTTCATTCATTTTATGACATTCTATGACCACAAAAAATAAAATTAGTTCATCTGTGAGGCATCTGGAACAGCAGAACTTTTGGGTTAGTGGCATTGACATGGTCTGCAGCTAGCTGGTCAGCCCAGGAGACTCTGGTCTTTTTGAAAGCTCAAAATTGAAGTCATGGCATCAGCAGTAGCAAACTAAACAGAAAGCTTACTGTGACTCCACTCTGGTCATTTACACACACAAACATACACATGCAACTTTACCTACAGCTGCAGCAGTTTTTGATGTTGGAAGGTTGGTGCAGTCTCCAATACCAAAGACATTAGGATACTTTTTATGTTGTAGAGTTTCCTTATCTACATCCACCCAGCCACTTTCATCTGAGACAGGACTGTTGATGAGCACAGCAGGTGGCCCCATTGGGGGTGTGACATGAAGCATCTCATACTAAACAGAAAGAAAAGACATTCAATGGTTGGTTCATCACAGCAAACTCTACCTGTTGGTGTAAGGCAATAAACACAGTGTGTTCTTGGGTTTGTGTCTGTTTTGGTATTATAAACACAAGTATACAGAATGAAAATCTGCTCTCAAATTTCAAGAGCATCCTTTAATAAGAACCTTATCAAGCAACTCCATTTGGAAGCAATTTGCCTTCCTCCATACACACCTGAGACATTCCCATGGCATACAGGACTCCAGGTATAAATTATGAGGTATTTTTTCTTCTCTCCACCTTGGTTTCAAAATTTTTAAAACTCTGCTGAAGTTAGAGATAGTACTCGCAGAGGAGAAGAGCAATACACAACGAAGCTGACTATGTTATGTAGACAATGTAGAAGTTATTTTGCAGTACACATGGAAAAGAAATAGAATGAAATGAGGGGTCTGAAAGCTCCTGACCTGATGAACTTCAGTCACTCCAGGTTTGTCCAAGTTTTCAAACACAGCTTCTTGCCTGTCTGCCCGAACTTCGATGAGGTTGCGCTTATAGTTAACAGCAAGATTCCTGTCCTTTATTACTTCAAGCAATGCATCAGCATACTTCTTAACAGCAAAAATCACACCAAGGGAAGTGTTGAACATGATGTTTGCTTTGGAACGTTTTCCTGTCTGCAGGAGGAGATCCAATTAGCCTTTTCTATTACAAAACTGCGACAAGCTAGAAGAGACAAAAGAACTGTGCTGCACTACTAAAGAGCTGACAGAACTATTCATGCAGGTCAATTGTTAATGAATATTTAATTAATATTTCACACCATGTTAGAAGGTAGACGTCTTTCAGCATGAGGTACTGAAGACACCCCACAAAAATGACCCATGAGAAGAGGTGGCTGCAAGGCACTGAGGAACTGCTGAAAGCAGGTTAAATACTTGAAGCAGTTTAGTGTTATAAGGCTTTCTGAAACTTCACTTCTATGCATAATTCAGGTACTCAGTAGGTAGCTCATGAAACTTAAAATGAAGCCAGACACTTCCACCTGAAGTTCTCTTTTGCTTCCACTAAGCTTGCTTTAACAGCCTGGCTAAGACTCCTCCTGATGCTGAGACAATGCACCCCAAGGAGCAAGTACAGCCACTTTTCAGACTAGTAGAAAGACAAATGGCAACAGGTATCAAGTAGTTAAAGTAACAAGAATGACAATTCCAGCCAGTCATTTTTGGTGCTCCAGGTGAAGTTATAAATTAGGCTGATAACAGTTGTATCTGCACTTAGCAGAAGCAGGGTAAGCAGTTCTTTCAGTATGGATTCTGAATTCTACAAGTTTCTCTGGTATTAAATATCTGCTAAATATTTATATACAACCCCTTACCTGCATTCCTTATACATTGAAAACAGAAAAAATTACTCAGTCACTTTAATAATCCTGAGTCACAGCACTCTCATGTGGTTCATATTCATTTTAAAGATAATATGAAACCCTGGGAACAAGCCTTCCTTCCAACTGTGAGAACAGGCACTGGCAGAGAGGGTAAAATACTTACTTTTCTCAAGTAGGCATCTGATAAATACATGATCTTCTGAGGAGCCCCTGCACACTTCACTGGAGTATTTGGGAAAGTGAAGATCGCATTTCCTTCCTTAAAATCTTGTAAAGCTTTCCATGTTTTCTCTACTGTCTGGACTGAATAATTGGAACCTATTTTAGGGTGATTAAAACCTTCAGGCAAGCCTTTGATCTATGAAAAGAGGAATTAAGGTTTCAAATACAGATGGCAAAAGTTTTGTTATCATTAACAAGTATTAAATATAGACTGAAAAATAACTGTGTAAGAAGTTTCTATCAAAAACAAGCCTGGTAACTCAGCTGGCTCCTTTTGAAGTGCACCCTTTAAGAAAGGTGAGGGTAGGTCAAATTAATTCTGCAGGACAGATTTTACCAACTGCTGTGTGTTCCTCATTCTCATTACATTAGAGATGCTTCAGACTACAGTCAGCATACCTTATTATCTCATTATTATAGGCTGCCTTAAAGTTCTGAATTTAACTTGCTGCCCCATCTGCTGATGTGAACAGAGATGCAACGAAGTTGTCATAAAAGACTTTCCCAAGGGTAATTTGGGTTAGAAATAAAGTCATTAGTCTGTCTTCCAGATCTTTAATTCGTGCAGTGTTCAATACCTTGCAGTAAAAACAATACTGAAAAGCCATTTACTTTAATGAATGCACATGATGCTATTAAAACTAGTAAAGATGTGATTACTGTAAAACAAATACCTTTTCATAATGCAGACTAATTCCAAGGGCAATTATCAGATACTTGTAAGATACCTGTTGTGCAAGGAAAGAAAGGTATTTTAGACAAAGAAACCAAAGCATTACCTCAAAGTAAATTTCAGTTATCTGACAGCAACAGGGTCACAAGGGAAGGAGATACAGGGCGCATTAGTAACATAAGTTAAGCTCTAAGAATTCTTGTTCAAATGCTACCTGCATTATGAGTTACACACACAACCTTTGCTATACACAGACCCAGGTATCTGGAGTAAAATATTCTCTCTTTTCTGTTCAGTTCACTATAAACAGTGCAAAGGCTTAGGATAATTGTACTTTAAGTCGATGTTATTCTAACTTAGTTATCTACTGCAATTTTTATCAGAAAAATATTTTAGGATCAAGTATTTCTCGTAAGACAAAGTCTTATTTCCTGGCTGAAATAAGACCAAGGTCTATTTCCTCCTAGTTCCTGGAGGTCTTGCTCAATAGGCAGTTCTAAAGGGATCTGCAGGAAGTAGACAGACAGCTCATGACATAAAATAAATTTTTTTTTTTTTTTTTACATTATTACCTTGATATCATTCTCCAGCCAGACACAGTTCTTATCTGGATCCAAGGCTGTAACTCGAGATTGGATCCACTCAACACCTTTAGGCATTACGCTTCCCATGGGACGTGCAGAAGCTGCCAGCTGCTTTGCACCACCACCAACCAGGGTCCACAGTGGCTGATAGTAATGAGTCTGAAATAAAAAGTTCAAATGGACATTTCAAAGCTGTTTAAAAGGACCTAAAGATGAAGGCACATCACTCCAAATGGGAGCAATGTACTCTTAACTGTATTATTCTTAATAAAAGAAGCTGTATAAATAACCAAGATTTTTTCCATGACAAAGTTGTGGGGATGCATAAATCTCATGGAGAAGCAAATGTCATGCAAAACCTTTTGCAAGGTGGTTAGCTGGCTTACATTCCACAGTTAAAAACATGTGGGGCTGGAGAGGGATGAGAATCAGACCCATCTGGTCACATATAAAATGCTTATTCTGTACAGTGCTTTACAGCAGAGGATGACTTACCTTGCTTGGCTCAACAACAGCCACATTTGCTGCCCCCACTTTCCTCTTCATCCGAGCACTCATGGCGATTCCACCAGCACCTCCACCCAACACAAGTACTTCATAATAATCCTTGGCAGCACACCTGGCTGCTGTGTGTAAGCCAAAGGAGCTCATCTGCATTCCTGCTTTCAGCAACCACACGCCAGGACGGAGACAGAGGCAGGAGGACACTGCTCCAATTGCTGACATCTTTCATTAAGTGGGAAGCTAGGAGATAAGGAAAGGCACCAGTAACAATTACAGGAGGCAGAATTTATATTTATTTAAATGCCTGGGTTAGTCTTCAAGGCAAAAGTTATAACACAAAATTCCTGGAGTTATCAGGCAAGAATTACAGCTTTTTCACTTATTTACACATTTATGGTACTTATAGACCAGAGTTTCAAAATTACACCAGAAATCTCAAATATTTTCAAGAAAATCTTTCAATGTCAGCTTCAAAAATTCTCAACTGCACAAGATGTAGTTGAGCAACTCTTTCTGCACCTTTCTGTGCTATCTTGACATCCCTCATGTCTGTGTCCCCTGAATTCTTTATAATGCCCCAAATATTAATCCTTACAGTTACAATTTGGGACAGAGATGGAAAAATCTCAGAGGCATCCAGTGTAAAACAAATGTTAATAATTTTGTTTTACAGAAGGTTTCCAAGGCACACAGACATTTTCTTCTCATCCCCTCCCCATTCTGAACAAAACACCCAACATCAGGATAAGTTAGTTACACTTTAGAAGGCTGTTTATCATCTGTGCAGGCAGCTATTTTAAAATGTGGACCTGCATTCATAAATCTCTTTTCCCTTTTGCTCTAAGGCTATTTGTTTGCATGTTTTTAGAATATTCAACCTCAGTATCTCAGCCAGAGCCTAGAACAAACACTTAACCGAACTGGGCAGTTCATGCAGAGGCACCATGGATAACTGCAGTTTCTTCCTCTCCGGGGCACCTACCATACGCTTAGCTCTGCAGGCTGCCCACTGCATCGACCCAGTTCATTGGAGGAAGTAGGAATAAATGAAGTTAGAAAAGTCCAACTGGCAAGAAGTGCAGATAATCGCAACTATTCTTTAAACAGCTGGCCACAGATCAACAGGTTAAGCGTTCCACCCATGCACGTGTGCGAGCTCGGCGGGCAGTTCCCCAGCCGGCTCCAGAGCCTGCGAGCCCCTCGGCGCCGGTCTCAGCAGCCGCAAGGGACCGCGNGGGGCGGAGCTCGAGGCTCCGGGTGCTGCCCGGCCGCGGGCAAAGGCCGCGGTCCGGCCGGGAAGGCCGGGCCGGGTGTGCGCTGCCGGCCGTGCTCGCGGAGCCCCAGCGAGGGGCTGAGCCGGGGGCTCCGCTCCGGGCAGGTACCGATCGCATCTGCGGCTGCAGACCCCGTTCTCTCAAAGTTTTGAAACTCCAGTCCTAAACCTGGCCCGCTGCCAATCCCTGATCGAAACCCGGCTGCACATTCGGCTGGAGGCAGCCCAGTCCCAACTCGACAGGCACAGCACAGGTCACTCACAGCGGGCTGACCTCCACCAGAATCATGACCACTGCAGTACCCGTGATGGAGTATCTGTATCTGAACTTCTGTATCTGAACTTTCTCAGGTTACCTGTAAGCACCAGCCCTAAACCATCATCTAGTGGTCCTTTTCCATAGACAGAAAACCCAGCAAAATACTTAAGCTTAATAAAAGAAACCAAAACACTTACTAGATCAATAATTAATACTATGACCTCTGATGGAGTGCATTCCCCAGTGACAGGCAAAGGCTCTCTTTTCAAAGCTGGTGAACACTCAGTTCCTGGGTTTTACTGGACAGAAAATGTACTGAAAGAAGACACAATAAATAGCTTTAAAAGTGTGACACAGAGATTAGGCATCTTTGCTAATACAAGAAATTTCTGTAAAGAGAAAGGGGGCCCAGGGTTTATAGTCACATCCTTTAAAGTACCCAAACTGCCCGTTTTTATAATTTTTATGAGTTTCTCAACTTCCTGTTTCTAGCTGCTTTGGTATAATCAGAGTGCAGCTTTTTTTCTGCATCTTTTGTAGTAAGAGGTTGATCCTCATCTCTCTTCATGAGAAAAATGTTGGGCTGTTTTTTAAACATTTATTTTTAGGATTGTCTTTAAACATTGCAGTATTGTCTTTATGCTCCCATGCATGTTTCCCCACAGACGGCTTACAGAAATAGCCTACAACTTGAATTTAAAAAAATTACTCAAATGAATTCCATAATTCAGAAACATCTGACAAGCCAAAGGTGAAGAAACTCCTCACCTGTGGCACAGAGGCCTCCAGCAGGTGTGGGGAGAGCTGCCTAAACCTTTCCAAAGTCCAGGCAGGGGGAGAGGGTGGGAGCTGCTGTGTCAGGGCTGGGCACACACTGCCTTACCCTAAGCCTACACTGCCACGTTTATCTACTCAATAAGTAACTTTTCATAAAAGCAAGAATGACTAAGTGTACACAGCAACAGAACTGCTCACTCTAGCTGTGGATGACGATGCAAGAACACGTTTTTAGATGTCAGTATTGTTAAATTCATCCAATGCAGCTTTTACTTTTATGCATTAGGACTTACAAGAGTATTTGGTAGAACATCCTGTGGAGATAATGAATTGCAGTTTTCAATTAAGTAATTTAAGAACACATTAACAGAAGTTATGTAAACTGAACAAACTTCATCCTATGTATTTTTATTAATTTTCCCCCCTTTAGTACAGAAAGGTCATTTAGTAAAATTAGGTCCTTATTCATAGAAAACCCAGATCTTACCATACTTTTATAGGAAAAGTTAATTACATTTTTCTGTATGTGTATATGATTCCTCAGGCAAGCACTGTCAGCTTTTATTCCTTTGACTGAAAATTATCCCAAATGCAGCAAATTTCAAAAGCATCAATTTCTATGAATTTCTTAGAATTCTCTAGTTTTACCATGATTTTTTAAAACAAAACAAAACCCCAAAAAAACACAGTTATTTGGAAAAAAGCAAACAGTTCCTGACAGAGAGAGAGAATATAACTTGACACAGTAAACTGCATTCTAGATGAGGGCATACAAATCAAGAAATACCAAAGGAATTCAATCCTGATTTGGATACTGAGGCATCTAGTTTCAAGTTATAGTTTAATGAGAACACTTTTAATTCCCAGAATCTGATTGTGAAATTCTATTACAAAATAAAATACTTAGACAACATTTAGTTATGTACATTCTGCTCCAAAAAACGGACTGTGGAAATTCTTTACATTTCTCTTAGAAATACATACAAACCACAGCAGAGGCCAACAGTCCACTGGCAATTAACAGACAGGAGTCAACTTCAGGGAAAAACACCTGTGGGAAGTTTTAATCTAATACTGCTTCAGTAACAGAATTTCAGTGTCCATTCAGACTACTTTAAGTAGTTTGTTCTTCTTGCCCCACAACATTATCCCAGTTTACCTTGCATGATGGCTGGGTACTTGTTAGAGTACATCTTTCACAGAAAAAGATGCCAAATATTAAGAACAGGACATTAGGAGTTCAGAAAATTACAATACAGAAAGTCCAGGCAGGTGTACACTGTGTGAGTCATCTAAAACAGAAGAAAAAGTAAAATTGACTGTACCCCTGTGATACCTTCCTATACATATTCTATGGAAAACTTTACATAGCTTACCCTTTATCTTACTTCAAAACACACCATTTACATTATTACTTAAAAAAACCCACAGATACACTTGAAAAGAAACACAGAGATAAAATAACTAATTTGTTAGACTGCAGGAACAAATAATTTAAAGCTCTTTTACCAGTCTAGACAACTTGTACATTCATTTGAATGGGAGTTCACAGCAAGTGCTGCAAGGTAGGAATTACATTCAGAGAAATGGATATCAACCTCCATTCCAAATTTATCATCAGTACACACCAATGATCATCAATTTGGGTGAGGACAGTGTAACAAAAAATCTCTTATATAGCCCTGAAGTGTAAACTATTTATTTGTTAAAGAAAAGACATTAAATGCAGTAGTTTTCCTGCAGGTTGCTGAATTTCACATGAAGTGGAAATTTTTTAGTTTTGGTTGTTTTATTTTGTCACACAAGACGAAGAAACTACAATTTGTAATCCCACAAAAAGATGCTTAGACAAGTCTTTCTAATAAACCTTTACAGAAGCAACAGTTTCCTGATTTGACTTTAATGTTTGTGGAAGAACAAATTCATTCATCTTTGCATTGTGCACACATCACTTGTGACAATCTTTAGTGTTCTGCTTCCACCCTGCCAATCATTTCAGCTGGGAACTTACTCAGAAGTTACTTTAAAGCTGTTCTTAAGTTACTTGATGACAAAAAAAACAAGATTGCTGCAATGAAGTGAACTTTTAGGCAAATACACTGGTATTTTCTTCAGTTCATTAGAGATGGATCAAAGTAAGGCTGCACAAGAAATCAGTATTTATGATCAAAGACAGATCCTAACTGCCTGAGACAAAGCAGTTTCAGTGAAAATGCAACCACTAAAGTCTGGTGATGAGAACTGAACTTTAAGAAGTACTCTGCATTTTGTCTGAAAAACATGTGCCAGTCATCAAATATCTCTCAGAATTCTAAACATCAAAAGAACAGATGAAAACAAAAATGGATAGGTACTTAAAACTATGATGCCTAGTTGTGCCATATACATATATATATAAAAATTAACTTACATTATAATAATATCAAACTGCATAGCATTACAAAAGAAGGCAACTTGAATGGCTGAAATGAAAAAATGTGAACATTACCAACTCTATTATTACCATTGTGGAATTTATAATACCATAAAGCAGACTGTTGCTAGCAACAGCTATAGCCCAATTTAAGCAAAGTCTGCCTTAATTCCAGTGAATGCAGAAATCATTAATTCAGGCAAGTTGTTGCATGCTCTGCTTTCAGGTCCTCTTTGCAGGCTTTGCTGTTAACTGTTTCTCTCTTTCAAGTTCCTTCTCACGTTGCTGCTCTCGTTCCAATTCTTCCTTCTGCCTCTTTTGTTGCAGCTTAAGTGCTCTTTTCTAAACAGAAAAGACAAGAAAATAATTTTAAGTTTTATAGATATATTTAAGTTGGAGCAATAAAAAAAATTCCCTCCCATTCTCCCTCTCTCCAACACACTCTCCTTATGAATGAATGTAGCATAAACTGTTCACGTTTGCTTCATCCCTCCCACTTTCAGCTTACTGTTCAGAAATGGCAACTTTGTGAAAACACCAACTGGAATCCCTTCAGGCTCACTAAAAGTCATCCTTTGGGTACACCTGGCAAGGTTCTTACTGTGCGATTTACTGCCTCCAAGAAAAAATTCCCTTGTTGAACACACTGAAGGACTAACCTTGCCAGAATGTAACCAGAGATTGTTGATACAGCATGAAGCCACTGGACTTATGCCACTGTTAATGGTGCATTAAATAGGAGAAATTCTTACATTTGTGACAATCTAGTTTCCATTGAAAAGAAACTGAAACAACAAAGAGAACTACTTGGAATGGAGTGGATTAGGCAACAGAACAAGGCATGATTCTTACACCATCTAAACATGAAGATGACACTGAAAATTAGAAGTAGTTCAGATGTGTAAGTTGCTTGAGCATCATTATGTGCAAGTGAAAGTTTAAAAACACACATGGCTTGGAGCTACTGAAAACACCCTTTTAAGGTAAAATTCTATTTTAATCAGAATTTTCAGCATAACACATAAGTAAACACCCGTATTGGAAAGTAAAAATATTTATCCCGCTTACTTTTAACTTTGATGTCTTCTCGTGCAGCATCATCATTTCATTTCTAATATTCACTAACTTGTTGTGATAGTGTTTAGCTTCTGAAAACTTAAAAACCATAACTGTTAAAGCAGTGACTGTTAAGTTAGAACAGTTGTTTTATAAAGCTACACAGCACAATAGCAATCAAAAACATAGTGATTACCAGAACAGTTTGATAATGGAACAAACGTGTTCAAGTCTATATACAAAATTTACTTATTACCTGTATTAATATAGAAAACTACTACATCTCTGCAGTTACACCCAGTAATCTACTGAGTCAAGATTCACAAAACAGAACAAACATATATGAGAGTTTCATGCACCCTTCCTGCTAGTCTGGGGAGGTGCACAGAGCCCATGCTGGAGCCTCAATCCGACCAAAGAAATGTGTACATTTGCTCTGGCTACCGGCTTTGAACAGCCAGTCTCACCAATGCTGCCTGGCTGAGCTAGCACTCTCTTCCCACTGCCCCATCTATTTAATGGAAATATGCTGGTTCACACCCTCTCCAGCAGTTTGTCCCTAATATCTGAACTGGTTTTCTTTCTCTAGGTCATTAAGAACAAGGAAAAGACACAAGCTGCTACTAATGCTTCAGCAAGAAAATCTATGCTAATCTAGAATTTAAAAGGCATTACTGGTACTTACCAAAGCATTAATATCAAGAATGGAGTTACACTCTTTGAATTTTGAAATTTCTTGTTCTAATGTTTCTAGCAATACCACTTGGTTCTGTCTAAAACAAAAAAAAAATGCATAAACCCAAAGTAAAGCACAACTTAGGCATTTCAACCAGTCCTTTAAATAGACTTCTAATCAAAACAGTATCAATATACACTTCCCAGTACCACATTCCTCTTCTGCATTGCTAGGTGATTTCAATAAAAACATGAGTAAATTATTTTAGAAAAATCCAAGCTACTATTTGTTGCACAAATTCAGCTGGCATCATATAGCATGGATACTCAGGATGAATAGAAGAGGAACTCTCTAGGTTGCAGTGGTTGAATGAAAGAAAGAATAATTAGCTCTTGACTTTCTCCTTGGCTGCCTCTGTGTCATGATGCAAGACTAAGTTATTTCTGTACAGAACTTGTGTGGATTCCTGGTGATTACTAAGGATCTCCATCCCACACAAATCAGCTCAAGTGTTTCTAGACAAAGGCTGTCCTTGGCAGCAGCATAACCACATCATGTGCAGTGAAACCCAAACCGTGGTACCCTGCAAAACCTGAGATGGATCTGTGTAAAGCTCCTTCCACTACCTCTGTATCCACGGCAGATCTGGTCTGTGTTTGAAATCAACTGCTCTCAGCTATCATTGAGGAATCAGTGTACAAAGAACTCTTAAATGTTTAGCTCCTTTCTTACAAACAATATATCTCACTACAAGCTGCCCTGAATACAAAGTGCATGTCTCCAAGCGAAATAAAACCAGCTTTTAGCACATTTTTCCACTGCAGAAGTGAATAAGCTATTAAGAAATCTACATGTCTTCTGCTCTGCCTGGCTTAGGGGATTTTAGCCTTTTAGTGTTACACATTCTTCAGTCAAAGTGCTCACAGGCTACATTTGCAGCTTATACATCCTCTAGTACTCCTACAGACCACTGAATTATTCAGGCTGCTCTAGTCAGGACACAGAAATGCTGATAAATTATATTCCAGTTAAAGGGAGCTGGCACATTTTACTGAAAAAAAGTAGCAAACAAAGTATGCAGATATATGAAGTTGGTTTCCAAAATCTGCTTACGTAAGTTCCTGCAGTGCTGATTTTGATCGCTGAAGATCAGGCAGATAGTGGGAAATCAAGCCTTCAGTTAGCTGCTCCACAGCTTTCTCATCTATTAAAGGCAGATCTTCTACGACTCCTTCATCTGGAGAGGCATCACTGGGACCTACACCGAAGAACAGCAAGGCTGAATGTGACAGCTCAGCACACACTTCAAGTTTCACTGAAGAAAGTTTCATAGAGCAACTGTATTTTCCTTTCCAAAAATTAAAAGCATTAAAACACTGATGTTAAAATTCTCTGCACTTTTTCAATTAAACTGGGCTTTCATCTTCCTTCTCTTCTTTATTCCTCCCTTACTCCCAGGCCTGTATCACAAGCTTCTTGGTAAACTCTTTTAAAAATGGGCAACATCGGTGTTCTGACCATGTATCAAGAGTAGCTAAACATTAAAAGCCTCAAAAGTCTCAGAACAAACTAGGCTATGAAAGATCTTCGCCTGTCACACAAAACAAGAAGGGCTCATTGAAACACCACATACTGAACTCCAGGAGTTTGCAGGAGTTGGTTCATAGCTACTCCAAGTTTCGTATGGGCACGCTATGATTATTTTTTGTCTGCAGTGCTCGTGGAAGACAAAACCCTTTAACCCACAGGGTCCCCGCACGGGAGGGAACGCTGCGGGAGGCAGCACAGCCTTCCGGCGGGCGTCCTGCTCTGACGGGGCCCGGCGGTGGCCGCAGCCTCCCCTCGGGCTTCTCCGCACCTGCGTCCGCCCGGCCCGGCCCGGCCCGGCCGCCCCTCACGTACCCAGCGAACGCCCGGGATCGCCCGCGGCCGCCGCCTCCTTCCCCTCCGGCCGCTCCACGCCGCTCATCGCTGCCGCTCCCGGCGCCCTCCGGCAGGGCAGAGCAGGGCAGAGCAGGGCAGGGCAGGGTCCGGCTGCCCTCACCGAGCGGGGCGGCCCGGCGCCCCCCGCCCCGCGCCCCGCCGCCGCCGCACCATAGAGCCGCCACCGCCACCGCCACCGCCAAAGCCGCGCTCTGGGGCCGGGCGCGGAAGTGACGCACGAGCGACGCTGGGGACGTTGGTGACGCTGTGAGGGGACTGAAGGCGGGGCCGCGGCGGTGGCGGGGCCGGGGGGGGCCTTCCCTCCGCTCNCGCTATGATTATTTTTTGTCTGCAGTGCTCGTGGAAGACAAAACCCTTTAACCCACAGGGTCCCCGCACGGGAGGGAACGCTGCGGGAGGCAGCACAGCCTTCCGGCGGGCGTCCTGCTCTGACGGGGCCCGGCGGTGGCCGCAGCCTCCCCTCGGGCTTCTCCGCACCTGCGTCCGCCCGGCCCGGCCCGGCCCGGCCGCCCCTCACGTACCCAGCGAACGCCCGGGATCGCCCGCGGCCGCCGCCTCCTTCCCCTCCGGCCGCTCCACGCCGCTCATCGCTGCCGCTCCCGGCGCCCTCTGGCCCGCCGGGGGCCGTCGGAGGCCGCCTGGTCCCGGGAGCAGCCGCTGGGGCTCGGCGTGTGCGGTTGCAGCCCCGGGAGATCCCGCTGTGGTGCAGGGGCCTGACAATGGAACCGTCCCAGCCGGGGGGGAGCGGCTGCAGGCGGGAGCAGCACCGCGCAGCCCAGTGAGCGCTGCTGTCACGGCAGAAAACAAAACAAATAAACACTGCAGGTGCCCTTTCTTAGGGACGGCCTTGCTCATCTATTTTTAATAGGTTTGTATTTTATTGTCCAGAAACCGTGCAGACTTTAGACTGCTTGTAGCTTTTGTTTCTGAGGAAATGACTAACTAGCTTTTGTGTGTGGGTCTGTCTCTGCGTCTCCCCCAAGAGTCCGCAAGAGCAATTGCTTCACACAGAATCGCAGAGCAGTCTGAGATGGAAGGGACCCGGAGGGATCAAGTCCAGCTCTAAAGTGAGTGGCCCATACTTGGTGTTATCAGCACCCTGCTCTAACCAACTTGCAAGTATATACATCCTTTAATGAAAAATCACTCTTGTATCGTATAATAGGATTTATATTTTTTTCCTCTTTTACCTACAAAGGTCTTTTCAAGAAATGCAGGTGCAACTATAGAAAGAAACTAATGAAGGACCACTCAAAGGTTTTTTTAGTGCAGTATTTTAATATATCCCTAAATCTTCAATATTAAATTAAATTCAGGCAGTCCCCCTAATGCTCTTCGGAAACAGACCAAGGCAAAACAATGAGCTTTTGAGATAATGTGTCAACCTTAAAACTGACATTTTAAACAGCAAGATTGTTGCAAATTCATTTGCATTTTCTTCATATGCATACTCTAATTAACTGTTGATCACAATTGTGTCACTAGTCCAATCATCAGATTAAAAACTTACCCATTTTTCTTTTTCTGTTCTTTTAAAGACGCAACAGTAGGAATTTGTTAATTAACTCGAACAGATACAACTCAAAATTTTAATTTTACAACTGGTTAGCAATTTTACTTAAAAGTTTATTTTGGTATGGGGAAAAAACCACAACTTTTGTTGAAAGTTTCACTGGGAAAGACTTCTCAGCTTCCAGATGGAATTTCTAGTAAGAACAAGTGAGATAATGACTCTGAAATAGTCTTGCTTGCGATGTGGGAGTTTCAGATTTGTGCTCCTGCTTTGCCGGTTCCAGGCCTTCCCACGTCTTGCAGAAATAGACTAAGGATTGGAATAGAAAGCTGCTTTCTGGTTTTCTAGACAAATTAAAATTTAACTATTTGTCAACCCAAATGCTCCAAAAAAGAGATTGATAGAAAACTTTTTTGTTCCTTTTCTTGTGCAAAATGTCCTCTGTTTCACAGTAACTATTTCCCAAGTGCATACCTATGTAATACTGTTAACACCAAATAATGGTGCTGCATTTTCATAGCAACTGTGTTCAGAAACCTTTAATGCAACACTGTCACATACACATTTTGGATTTTATTGTTGCAACTGATTTAAGCAGTTACATATATTGTAACCGTGCCCCACCCTAGAAGTCTGAGTGAAAATTGCATTAAGTTAGCTTAAATTGTATAGCAAATAGGATGTTTTAAACCATCAGCTCTGGAAGTGCCACATGACTTCAGGGATGACAACATGAAAAGGAAATACTTCACATTAATAGGTAACGTCTTAAAGACTTTCTGTCCTCATTAAGTAAATGAGACTACAGAGAGAGTAGAGCCTTGGCTGTCACAATAAAGAATTGGAGTGCAGCAGGCTGGTACAAAAGGTTCTGTTCAACAGAGGCTCATCTTACCAATGTATGAGCTGGTTCTTGATTTAACAACACTTAGATCTGGTCTTAGTTATTCAGTAAAAGGTGAGCTGGCAAACCTCAGTGCACTGGTTTAGTGTGCTAGTCCTCCCAGCTACCACCCTTCCTCAGTGCTGGAAGTTCCCGTTCCTGTAGAATCGGCAAAGCTCCAGTGCAAAGCCCAACATCTCAAGCTAGTTTTAAAAGCAGTTGTTTTGGTGGCTCCTGGAACCTGGCTGCTCATGTCTGTGTGTCCTGGCTTATGCTGGTGCAAGTGGCAAAACTCTTGAAACACTGAGTGAATCAAATGACCCAAGGAGAAGAGAAACATTAAAAACGGGTGAACTGGAACACAGCTGGGAGCACTTTCCTAGGTGGCAAGGCTGGCCTAACTGGTTCCAAGCCTTGGCTGCTCATTCTGACTCCCACGCTGTTGAGTGCCCCCTCAGTTGTCAAACTGATGTCTAAGCAAGCTGAGACCACGGAAGCAGTCTTGGTTACATGAACAAATAGATCCAAACCCCTTCCAGTGTGCGCTGTTTAATTCTGGCCCATTTCAGCGACTGCGTTCATTTTCTGGTCCCTGAACAATTGTGCTGATAATGCTGCCAGGGGAATTATGAGGTGGGTGAAAGGGCAGGAGATGGCACCAGTGTAGCCACTTGAGGAAGAATAATTTGAGATTACATGCTCAGGAAAACAGTCACGTTGTAAAGTGGCAAGGAAGCTCAGACAAAGCATCATGCTGTCTATTTTTGGGCATCATTAAGAGAATAACAATAAGCAATCTCCACCCAAAGCCAGTTTACCAGAGGACTCCCCTCCCGTGGGGCCAGTTCCAAGAAGGGGCTCACTCCTCGTCCTCCAGCACCGGCCCATGCCTGCCAGAATCTGCTATCAGCCCTTCACCAGAAAAGGAGTGCCCTTCTCCAAATCCTGCACTTCTGTACAACTCTCCAGGCTTCACTTGGTAAATTCCTTCAACCAAGTCAAAAAAACAGGATATATACTTTATCTCTGACAGGCATAATTTCCCCAGAAACGTTTATGGCTTAGGGAACTGACTGAATACAGTAATAGAATTTGGGCATGGGTACAAACTGGTGCTGAACACGTGTCGGCTGGAAATCAGAAGAAAATTTCTTGTACACAGACCAATGAGGAGTGGGAATAACCGCTCAGAAAAATTAATAAAGGCAAAAACCTAATCACTCTTAAGTAAGAGCACAGTTATGAAAGGAATTATACATCAGCAGGGTCTCTGAGGTTTGTTTGTCCTTACATCCTTTAAGGAATGTTCAGAAAGGCATATGAAACTTCCTAGAAGCCTGCCTTAATGGCGTTACTGAAACGGTGTAAAGAGCTGTGCAGTGACAGAGAAAGAGAAAAACAAAACAATGCAAACTTCTGCCTTTCAAAATGTGAAGCTAGAGCACGGAACTATGCAGTTCAGGCTTCCAGCGTGCATGGAAACAGCCGCTTGTCTATCACAGAGCACCATACCTACATTGTATGGCTTTGGCAGTTCTTAGCCTCTACCTCGCGTGGCATTTACCCACTGAACACAAGCGCACGGAGGAAAGGGAACAGCCCCTCAGGCCACCCCGAAGGACTCGCGGGAGCACCGGGCGGGCCCCGCCGCCACCGAGCCCCGCAGCGCAGCCCCCCCCGCTCCGGCAGCGGGACTCGAACCCTCGATCGTCCCGCGCGGGCGGCGCAGGCGCGGTGCCGGCGGGTTCCGCGGGCGCGCAGNGAGCCCCGCGCCGCGTTCCGTCCGGCCTGCGCAGGGCCCGGCGGGGCGATGTAGGGGACATGCCCTGACGGGACGGTGAGCGGTCGGGGTGCCGCCTGCGAGGGCACAGCTGCGCCAGCGGAGCCGCCCGCGGTGGGTCGGCCGCGCCCGGCGAGGCCCCCGAGCGCCGCCGCTATGGCTGGGGCCGGGCTCTGGACGAGTATCAAGTCCCTGCTAGGCAGGAGCGAGGACCCCCTGTTCCTGAACGACTCCAGTGCCTTTGACTTCTCGGACGAGGTGGGGGACGAGGACTTCCCCAGGTTTAACAAGCTCCGCGTGGTGGTGGCGGACGACGGCTCCGAGGCGGCCCCGGACACGCCGGTGAACGGGGCGTCCCCGGGGCTGGCGTCCGACGACGAGTCCCTGCTGGACCGGGACATCGCCCTGCGCAGCGCCCGGGCCGGCCGGCCGGACCCCTGCAGCGGCTGCAGCAGCCGGCGGGAGCGCTCCAAGCAGAGGAAGGTGAAGAAGCGGCTGACGCTCGCTGCCCTCCTCTACCTCCTCTTCATGACGGGGGAGCTCATAGGTGAGTCGGGGGCCTTCTGTGCCGTCCCTCCGGCACGGTGCCTCACAGCTTGTCACCCTGCTCCGGCCTTGGCTTTGAGTGTTTACTGAGAGAAACCATCAGTCCATTAGAGACCAGAGAGATGAGCTGCACGTGCAGAGAGTGAGAGGGCATAAAGTCCACCCGTATTTTCCATGAAAGGATTTGGAACTTCTCTTACCTGAATCTCATATCAATCCCCCGAAATGATATTAAATATGCATATTTTTCTTTGTCTAATGCCTTTTCATGTGTCCTTGTAAGTTTTTAAGGTGTTTTTAACAAAAGAGAAGTGGCATGAACAATTTCAATCGCAGTATTGTTTAATCACTGCCATAAAATCTTGCTGTGTTTGCAACAAGACAAAAAGAGGGAAATACAGTTTCAAATGTGACACATTTACCATCATAACAAAACTAATACTGGGGGGTATTTGTCCTTTTACACCAGATACAGCAATACACATGTTACTTAGAACTGAAAAGAGAAGTCCTGAGCTATCAACAGCAATCCAGTGAAGAAGTCACTCTCTTGAGAACTTCTTGATGTCCTGCTGTGCTCTGGACTAGCATGTGCTCTATCCAGACATAAATCATATGAGCACAGTCAATTAAAATCATATTTTAACGCTTCCCGCTATAATGTGTAAGAATACCAAGTAGTTGCATTAAATTACTTGCAGTTTTTCTTTGTTAGTATTTGCAGAAGTATAGTGGGGTTTTACCCGAAAATGAGTTCCTATATAAGCATCTGACTGTTGGACAGAAGAATGAACCTATTGCTCAAGTTCAGCTTTTATTGCTCCTGCCTAACGACTGTGCTGTGCAGGATGAGGAGACCTGTGCATTACACACCAGTCTGTACTGAACAACTGTGCTTTGTCTAATAGGCTATAGCAGCATAGACTTGAAATAAAGTATCAGTGTCCCTGGGATGCATAGACTAGCTGTTAAATGTTACACATTGTCTAATCATTCTTACAAAGTTCAGTATTTATGTTTTAATCTCATTTCCTTTGTCCTGTTACTATCTGTTTTTTGGATACATCCATGCCATGCAGTGCAAGTGTCTGCTGGGTGTGACTCAGCCTCCTGAAAAACGTTTAAATGCTCTCATCCAGTGTCCCCTGATTTGGAGTTGTGGGGAGCACTACACAGTGCCAGTACATTGATGTGTATGTTGAGCCAGGTCTCTCCATTGCAATTAATTGCTTTTAAATTTCTTTAATTTCAGCAGTCAAGTCTGAATCAGAGCTAATCACATTAATTACTTGCATAATTCAAACACACACACAAAAAAGAAATAATAAAAACTTTCTGGTAGTGGAGAACAGTAGCATGGGACCCACATCCTCCTCCTGACTTCTGCAAATTAAGTCCATTGAATGCTCGTGTGGAGTGAGCTTGAGCTCATGCTCTTGGATGCTTTTGATAGGACAGCTGTGAATTGTGTCTTAAGGACAAATTTGTGCAAGATGGATAGGAAGCAAAATGATTGCTAGAGGATAAATAATGCAGTTTATCCCACAGATGTAGAGGAAAAAATCCCCTAGAGTGAAGGTTCCATTTTTCAGGGAGAGACCAGAATATTGACTGTGTCTGCACCAGTTTTATTTGGGGCCTTATTTCAGGAACATGGGTTAATAGAAGAAAAGTGGCTTTGCTCTTCAGCATGTCTCAGTGTGTGGCTGGTCATTAATAACACTGCCACAATACATCAGCTTATTATGGCCAAGGCACTACGTGTCAAACTTGTTGCGGGGTCTGGCTGAATGCCTCCATTTGCCCCCTGGCTCCATGTTTCTTTCTCTGGCTGAGATTTTGGTTCAGCATGAACTCAGGTAAATTTGATAAGCAATTGTGTTGTATTTTAGGCTTAGACATCCTTTAACATGAGAGTGATGTTAGTTGATTGTATTCGTATCAGAGTTCTGATGTACACTGAATTTAGTTCACCTGAAGGGCCTCTTACTGAATAATGTCCAAGCTGTTGGCAGGCTGATGCTCAAGTCACTCATTGGGAGTGTTTCCACTGGGACTTAGGATCTGATTCATGCTGTTGTAGACATCTCCATAGCTAGTGCTGGGAGAGCTCTAGAAATAATAGGTGTCAAGATTAAAAATAGTCTCTCATCACTGTCACTTCATCTGTTGTTCTTCCCATTCGGTCAGGACTTGTGCAGGCTGGGTTTGTCTGTACAGTGTGTTAGTGCTGTGCTGTGGGCTCATCCTCCTCGGCTCTGGGTGTGCTGCTTCCAGCCTTGTTTTGTTCTCTGGGCATAGAATCAGAGAGTGCTGAGGGCCAGACCCATAAAATATTCAGGCATCCCTCTTCCACAGAGAATAAATAGCAGGTTTGGATATCTCTGTATTTCTGTGGCTCTCGACCTGAATGACTCGTCACGGGGCAAGTAATGCAGAAGAGTAATTAGATAAATAGCCCCCAAGTCCTGGGTGAGTGCCCCACCTGCTTAATTTATTTCACTCCAGCCCTTTATTGTGTTCTCTTTGGTTGGTTTAAAATTTCTGAACTTTATGAATTGATCTTAAGCTGAGTTGTTTGGGCAACTCTGATCATATAGGACCTTTTAACTGACTTCCTTCTGTGATCTTTGACAGGTGTGAGTTTCTGAGAAAAAGGCAGAAGACTCCATCAGATATTTTTTTCAGTAAAAGTCTTTCTGCTGTCTGTTACCAATGTCAAGATGAAGGAAATCTTGTTTCAGCAGCTTTTTTTTGTGAAATCTTGATTGGCATATTTTTTTCAAACTCATTACCCCAGCCCATCTCAGTGTTTGCTGTTTAATTTGATGAACAGCTAGATAACAATTTACACGTTGGGGAAACCATTGTGCATCAAGAAAAGAAAAACATGCTGCAAGTCCTAGTTAGCTTTTCTGACAGGGTTTTGATGTTTTCAGCCATGTTTAGAGATTTCTAATTGATCATCCGTGAGGAGAACTGCTGTCCTTCATGGGTCAGTGAAAACAGTGGTGAGCCATCAAGCTGTCTATTTGTAAAGGTTAGAGATGTCTTTTTTTCCAAGTTGCCAATTGTATTTAAACATCCCCTGGGCAGTACCTTTCACCGAGCGGTGAACCGATACCTTTAGAAACAGAGAACCTTTGATTTCAGAATTTCATAAATGGCAATTATGTTTTCTTAATCCACATGCTGCATTATGTTTAGCTTCAGTACCTGAATTCCTTCCTTATAATTTTTTTTTTAAGTCTTTAAAAGTGAGAGGCTAGCTGAAGTGGAATTAACTCTTCTTGGACTGAAGTGATTCTCAAAATTAATGCATATGAATCAACATCTATACTGTAAATAATGATACGTGTAAACTGATGAACTAAACCTCCTTAGATATAAATTGTTGTTTCTTCTCTGTTGACTGTAAAAGAGGCTGAGTTGCACTTTTCTAAGTGATTTTTTTTAAATTATGGGAGAACACAAATTAATTCAGAAAGGAAAGGCGTAACTCATTTAACTTAAAAAGCTGTTGAATTGCTAAATCTTTAAAACACATTGTTTTTGAGCTGTGATGGCCTTTTGGAGAATTTCAGCCTCAGAAGAATTTGACATAGAAAGTTCTGAACAATTGAAGAAAGGGACTGGAAGAAAGGAGCTGTTTGAAATGTAGTGCATTTGGTAGTTACCACAGCACAAACAGTACTGCAGTACCAACTGTGCTCCGTGTTTGGCTGGGGAGGAAAGAGCAGCTCTGTCTGCAGGTGTGTACACAAGAACACTCACAGCCACACACACATAGGTTTTATGACTAGTCTTAAAAGCAATCAGCCAGTTGTGAATTCCCCTCTGCTATTTCTTCTGGCCAGCCTCTTCACTAAGACAATTTTAATTGTATACGAAGATTTCTTTATTTGAAATGTTAGTTGGAGCCTGAAGCCTGCCAAATGGCACACCAGCTGCACGCTCTGCTCAGTGCAATTTACAGGCTGCATGATAATCTCAAGGTAAAAAGAGAAACCAAATCATAGCTGAGCTGACACTGAAGATGTGATCTTTTCTGAGATAATGGGCTTACTTTCAAGCATATGGAAGACAATACAGCCTGTCCTTGATTCCCCTTTGTATAAGGGATACTTAAGAGAGAGGTGCATTGTTTAAATCTCTCACTCATCCAATAGTAGCACTAGCAAATGAATTGGAACAAAGATATTCACCTTTGATCTCAGGTTATTTGTCTCAATGCAGCTCATAATTACAAGAAAAAATTATGGTCATAAATAACAAAGAAAAATGCTGTACAACTGAAAGTCATTGTCTGCAATAGATATCAGCAGAACGTACATGCTCCTGCCAGAACAGGGAATAATTAAGGTTAAAAGATAACATAATAAAAATAAAAAGGAGACAGGGTAAATTTCCTGGTCGTTGAATCTTTGGACTTCTACTCCTGTTCTGTAATGTCAGGATGTTATGTAGTTTAATAAAAGAATCAGTTGATTAAACACATCGGCAGTAATATGTAGAGAAAAGATACAAAACTGTTTTGTACCTGATATTGCAAACATTATGATGCAAGTGGTCTCTGTTAGGATTACAGGAGTGAGTCCTTTCTTTGTTACTCTTAATAGAAAGCACACTTGACTGCACTTCTAACTATGGTAGCTTTAAATTATAGCAAGGCATTTTGCTTGTCAACCCCCCCCATGTTTAGTGAGTATGAGAAGGGCTCTCGTACTTATTGCACTGTTCTGAAAAGAAGTAACTGTAAGCTATGCAAGAAGATATTATGTAAAATAATTAAATGTGTCATGTGTCCTGACTTTTCCAATTATCTTTTCAGGTGGCTATGTTGCTAACAGTCTAGCAATTATGACAGATGCACTTCACATGCTAACTGACCTTAGTGGAATTATTTTGACCCTCCTCGCTCTCTGGCTGTCTGCAAAATCTCCGACAAAGAGGTTCACGTTTGGATTTCATCGCTTAGGTATGTAGATAGCAGATTTTGCTATAAAGAGTATTTTAAACAACCAATGTAAAGAGCACCTACTTCTAGAATAATAGGTAGCTAGAAAGAAAGTAGCAACAAACCTAAGAGTTGCTTTAACTGACTCATAATGTCCTTTCTGGCCATTGTGGATACACTACTTAGCTTGTATTGCCACAAGAATAGACTAAAAGAAAAAAAACAATTTGGCCAAAAGTTTGATGGGAGAATTTCATTCACTGGGAGCAGGGCAAGTCTCTCCATCTCTGTCATCTAGAATTTAGCAGAGTCAGTGTTAAATTCTGAATTCTTGATTCATCTTCCATCTTGAAGAGGGAGGCTGGGGAATGGAATTCCTGATGCCATTGTTGGTGCAGGAGCTGTGCATGTCAGCCCATTGTTGTTCACAACAGATTATTTCCAGTACCCAGGATTTACAAAATCTTGTTGACTTCAGCAGAATTGTGATACTGGAAAAAGGTCCTATTCAATGTGAAAAATTACATTTTAATCCACAGCTAAGAAGTTACATAGAACATATTATTAGAGAGTTCAGCCCTGCCAGAAGCCGTATAAATCATTATTTCTTTTGCATTCCCCAAACTACAGAAAGCTGAGGTCAAAATGTCCCATGGTTTGCAAATATACAGCAAGTTACTTAACCTCTGTCCAGTTTAGGTTTCTGTAAAAAGAAGTATAAACAGAATTATGGACTAACCCTTGCAAGAATGTTTTCAGGATTTCTTACTTCATGTTTGGAAATGTAATGATGATAAAGGGTGTTTTCGTGTGGTTGCTAACTGGATATAATAATTCATAATATACAGCTGCAGGTCTGTTGACATTTTAGCAAAAGCTTCAAAGTTCCTTTTTCATGAAATAGATCATTTCTAGTGTCACAGTTTTCTACCTGTTTTCTATAACACTCTATAGCATACATTTTCCAGGGAATTTCAATCTTGTGTAGTCACTATTTGCAATTCTTATTTTGGCTGCTAGAGCAGCAGTAGAATTCAACAACTCCATCACTCCTTGTCATTTGTCATCAGTTAGTCACTAGTGCATGAATGCCTAACTGTACACTAGCTAAGCTCTTTAGGGCTCTAGCAAGAAAGCATTAGCAATGCCAGCATTTCCCATTACAAACTTTTCTTTCATGAAGTTTTAATTTTGTGATAGGAGCTCCCCTGATACTGAAACCTGACCTTGCAGGCATGCCCCTGGCATTTGCTCATACTCTCCAGAAGGATGTTTGTTAGCCTTTATATATGCTTTAACCCTACTTCAAAATCATTTGGGTAGTTTATATGTCTTAGTAACTTTTCTAAAAGCAAATAGCACATACATTGAACATGCCATGGCTTGGATTAAAACGGGTGTATCTTAAGAAAAATAAAAGAAATTTGCTTAACCATTAAAATCTTGTTCAGTCCTGTAAATTTTTGCTGACTTTTCAATTAATGTGTAAGAAGAAATCCCTGAGGATTCCTGCCACTTCATTTTCTATATATTTTTTTCTTTCCATTTTACTGCCAGGAAAAAACACTAATCAGACTGGTCCAGTGGTGGTCCATGGGCCAGATCTAGCCCATAAAGTTAGTCTGTACTGCCCTTCTCCCTAGGAGAGAAGCTTCTCTGTCCTGAGAAGCTTCTCAGTTCTGCAACACTTGCTCCTCCTTTTCTGCTCCCAATGCCAGTAGGTGGTCAATGATTAGAACAGGTTGTGGAGTGTCCTTAGTTGGAAATACATGAAATTTATCTGGAAGCAGCCCTGAGGCACCTGCTGTACTTGATCCTCCTTTGAGCAGGACTACACAGTTTCCAGGGGGTCCTTTTTACTTCAACCATCCTGCATGAGTAGCAGCAGTGCAGCTCTCTGGAGGAGGAGAGCCTGGGGCTGGGGAAAAGAGTTTCTGTGCTGCAGTGAGGAAGAGGAATTGAGTAAAGGCCTTGCCAGGGACCCCCAAAATACAGAGGATGGGATGGTTCAAAAGTACTACACACAGTCTTTTTAAAAATCACCTTTGTGAAATTTATTTGCCTGATTTTAGGCACCCAGTCTGAATGCTGTGGCCTGAGGGCCCAGTTTCACACATCAGTGAGTGCTGGCAATGGAACAAAGCAGTTTCTAGGGTATATCCTCATTGTAACACATTTTTCCAAGTAACCTATATGTAAGAAGCTTGTCAGCAAATAATACCAGTTCAACAATAGCTTAGATTTCACAAGAGAGACGTTAAAACATGTTGGGATGTTAAAAATAGGGTATGGATTGGGCATCTGTCAGAAAAAGATGTGGAGCATTTGTTTAAAGCTGGGAATATGTGCAAGAACTGTCTCATCACTGACCTGCTTTGCATTAAGTTTTAAGATAATCCATACATTCAGTAGGCATGAAAATGTTCTAATGAACAATGTTTCTGGTACTCGTTATTTTTATTTGCAGAATGATGAATTTTCAAACTTGTTCCCTTAAACATTGCTTTGTAAAAGCAACAGACCTGTTAGTTGTCTAGTCAAATTCCAGTGAGAAGTTAGCACTAATTTTAATTTATTTGAATTCCCTTGGAATACATAATATGTAAGTTCCATTTTCAGTGTTACTCCATTTTCAGTGGTGAAAAGGAAGCTGACAGGTTCAAGAATGGGTTAGAAAAGTGAAGACAAAAGAATGGAATTGTAGTCATGTTGAAAAAGAATTAAATTCTTGAAGCCAAAAATAGTTCAGTTTCACTACCAAGTGCAGGTACCTCCTTTTCAGCAAGACACTGAGCATATTTAGCATAGATATGGAACCTGGCACTTCTCCATTGCTGCAGAGACAATGTTAATAATGACAGGATCAGACAGTCCACTGAAACAGTGCACAGCTCATTTCACAAGAAGTGAAAGATCTCAGCCAAATCTACAATGCTGACGTGACAGTGACTGTAGAAGAAACTGCAAGGAAAACACTGGTTTCCATTGCAGAAAACATGGGTTTCGATTGTAAAAGCACACTGTATTATTTCTCTGGTAAATGCTAATATGCTATGGCTTCACAAGTTTTTGAAAAAGCATTCTGGAAAACCTTCTAAGAAATGTATTGTGTATTTTTAAGGCTGTTGACAGCTTCGTAAAGATCACTTCCATTTGCATGGATATTTCCAGGATTTTCAAGTTGCTCTGAAATCATCTCAGATTATGACAGTTGCCTTTCAGAGCCTTGTTACTGCCTGGTAATGCTGTTCCTCATCCAGGCACTGACACACTACCCAGCAGCTGAATGTGTTGGTGTGAGTGTCTTCTCCCATAATGATGTTAATAATTCAGTGTATGGATCAAGTGATTTTGGTGATATTAAAATGCTGATATAACTGCATGGGGTTTTTTTCTGTAATACTTAATAAATAGAATTAAAACACTTCTGTGTTAGAAATGACATCTGCAGTAACCTAAGTTGTACTGCATGCTGACAGATTCAAAGCAGAGGGAGAAGAGAGGCAATTCTCAGATGAGTGTTCTTAGAACTAGGATATAGCCAAGGGCAGAATTCTGCCCTTGCTAGGGAGGAAATCAGGGCAACATGTGTGGAACTAGGGGGAAGAACATCCATTACAATTCCAAGTAAATTAATTCCACCTCTGATCTTTGAGTTTGCAGAGGAAGGCTGAGATCCCAGTGATCCATCTGGCAAGTGACAGTAATGAGCATTATGCATAATGATTACAGATTACTCAGGCATGGCTGCAGATTTACATGCAATACAATGGAGTGGGCATTAAGGTTTCCCCAGTGCTTTTTGTGAAGCCCTGTATTAACTTGCATATAACTGAGACAATTGTTAACTGGGCTAATGTTTTCTCTGTCAGCTGTATTGCTTTTATTTTGTTAAATTTGAGCTGCTGCACAGCAATAGTTTTCAGAATATGAAGCTAGAGGGTAAAAGTACTTTTATGATAAATGCAATCTAGTGGCCCATTTGGAAGTACTTGTTTTTTTTTATGGTAGGACATTAAAACTTTTGTTTCTCTTATTGTGGGTGGACTGGTGATGTTTGAGATCCCCTGTTCTTCTCACCCCTGGACAGGGCCTTTGCTTGTGACTTCTCAGGCAAATGTTCTGGGTTATCTGAAGAAGTCAGGATCATGACCCGTGCAGAAGTTTTCAGAGAAAACATAATTTGAGGTGTATGCTGATGACAGGGACATGTGAAGGAGTAGGTTAGAACAAATTCCATTGGTTAATCCTAGTTTACAAGTTTTATTTGCCACACAACTTGTTAGTTTATATTAGGTCTAATATGCATAAAGTAGTTAAAACAAGGCCCTGTCTGCATTCTAATTTGGAAATAGAAATGGATCTGAGACACGTTTGTGTAACATTTTTTCCTTTCTGTTTGCAGAAGTACTGTCAGCCATCATTAGTGTACTGCTGGTCTATATCCTTATGGCATTCCTCTTGTATGAGGCTGTTCAGAGAACTATCCATATGGACTATGAAATAAATGGTGATATCATGCTCATCACAGCAGCCGTCGGTGTTGCAGTGAACTTAATGTAAGATATCTCTCTCCATTAACACTCATAAATGTATTTCGGAATAAGCTGCTAATTCATTCATGGCCTGTAACTTTCTCTTGGGATGTAATTTTGCTGGACCTCTGAATTTTCATAAATAAGACAAGAAATTACACTGAATACTACTTTTTCAATTACTTGGTTTAAAATGAAAAACACCAACAAATCCTCCCTACCCAACAAACCCTAAAGCCTTTTTTTCTTCTTCTCCCACTTTCAGAATGGGGTTTTTGCTGAATCAATCTGGCCACCTTCACTCCCACTCCCACTCCCACGCTCACTCTCACGTACCTCAGCCAAACTCTCCAAACACAGCCCAGGGCAGCAGCCATGGACACAGCAGCCTGGCTGTGAGAGCAGCCTTTGTCCACGCCCTGGGGGACCTGGTACAGAGCATCGGGGTGCTCGTGGCTGCCTACATCATCCGCTTCAAGGTGAGGAGGGGCCTCTCCTGCAGGCACAGGGGGGATTCTTGGCATTTCAGCTCTGGTGATTAAAGTGAAAAGGGGCCTGTTTTTATAAGTTGTTCAAAATATCTGTGATATTTTCTGGTAAGTTTCATACATTCATGCAAAATAAGCAAAACTGTTTCTATTACGTGTTTTCTAACTATTCAAACAAAAAGAAATTATTCATGAAATTTGGAACTAGAAGTAACTGTCTTTTCTGAGTCACATTTTTGTAAGAGAGCTTGTTTTCATACATCCTTTGACATTGTGAAATTTCCCTTGCAGCCAGAATACAAGATAGCCGATCCTATATGTACATATGTATTTTCCATACTGGTGGTTTTTACAACAGTTCGAATTCTGTGTGACACAGGAGTTATTATTCTGGAAGGTAAGATCTGTGCCCAGTCTGCAGTACCTTACATGCCAAATACCAGTGAGCATTGGCCCTTTCTTGACACCATGATCACCATCTCTAACTGGGTTGTGCCTGGAGATCTGTCTCTGTTGGTGTTGCTTCAGTCTGGTGGTTCTTTGTGGTTCCTCTAAACTGCAGCAGTCTTTAGGTGTCTGACTTGGCCAGAACCACACAAGTCCTACCTCTGCACACTCTTTGACATCAGGAGATGGGGAAGTGGAATGTGCAGAACTTTGCTATGTGTCTGCAGTGACTCTCAGCTAAATCAAGTGAACATTTGCCCAGACTTGGTTCTCCACTCTCACTTTAATTACTTGTACAGTTAAAGTGAATGTGAATGCAGGTAAAAGGAGGAAGCAAGCTTAGGTAAATGGCACACAAGTGCATTACTTTGAATTACTTGTGTGTATCTACTGTTCCCATAGGGGAAGCTGCAAGTTAAGAGTGGTGTAAGAAGAAGAAGAAAAAAAGGGAAGAAAAAGTTGAACATAGGCTGAAGGATCTTATCTTGTGTGACAGAAGGAAGCATGTCAGTAACATCTTTTGCTTTATCATAGCTTACATGCCAGCTGTTACTGCTTGATCTAGTATTATTACTTTATGAAAGTGAAGATGTTAGGGCTGGGAGAAAAATCCTTGCTTTTAGCTGCATATTCCTAACTGTTTCATGTGAATTATCATTGACTTTACTTTTCTTATGTTTCGAGGTTAAATCAGAAACCTCAGAATCTTCAGTCAAATGCTTTTGCTGTCACTTAAGATTAAAAAAAAAATATCAAACAATGCAGAAGTTCACTGAGAAGGCAAAAATGATGAAATTTGGTGAAGAACCCTCAATTAGCTCCAAGGCAATAGATTTAGCTGAAGAAAATAGATAAGACAAACTAATGAAGTATCAGATTCCAGATGTTTTGAGTTGTAGCTGTTTGCATCAGTATCCCAGTTGTCATAATCTCCAAATTAATGATGTCATTAAAACTGATGATATGTGAGCTTTATTCATGCTAGGGAAGTTTTCCTACTCAAATTCAGGATCTCCAGAGAACAGACTTGTGTTTATACTGGAAACTGCTGCTGCAACCTCAAGGCCCTTGAAGTTGTATCAACGTTTGGTATTAATTTAAGTTTCCTCATTATACTAAGAATGCTAAATTAAAAAGTTAAATAGCTGTCCAACACAAGCAGTGAGATTCTAGCTGTTAATATAGATTTATAAGGCAGAATGGAAGCCCATCACAAGTATGATGTAGATATGAGAATTTAAGTCCATTTTTCCTGAGAAAAAGAAAGCTGTACACATACCAGACAGTTAGCTAGTTATTTATCAGCTAAATAATTTTTGATGGTCTCCACTAGAAGGAAAATTTTGTTTCATGTGAGACAATCCTAGACACTGAACTTTCAAAAGAGGTAGTACTGGAACTAACATAATTTAAGAGACAGTAAGGCACTACGTTCAGAAAAGTCATGCAAAAAGTCTGAAGAAATTTGAGAAGCAAGTGGCTGAACTCCTCATAGTATATATAAAGAAACTCCATAAAGCTAGAAAATAAGCAATAAAAGCTACTATAGAATCAAAACTACTCAGAATTTATTCAGTACTTGTATTAGCTTTTGAGCCATGTTGATCATCTAAAATTTTGATTTTGCCCTTTGTACAGATAAAAGGGTGGTGGTGGTAAGTTACAGAGGTGCTGCTGAAAATACCTAAAGGACTTGATCACTGATTTGCAGAGATGACACACTGTAAGACACAGTCCTCTGTGGTGACTACTTCACAGGGATTACTGTAGCCTGTGAACATGATACCAGGAGACAGGCCCTAGCTTTTTATTTTTAAACAGATTTTAACCTTAGAGTCTGGCCTAAGCAGTTACTAGGGGTTAGAAGCTGCAGTAAAGTTGTCAACAAAATGATGTCATTGCAAAGGATCTAAGGTTGGCTGTTGCCAGAGAGGGGATTCTGGACAGGACAGATTCCAGTTGAGACAGCACTGCAATTCCTGTACAATTTCTGTATCCATACTGGACTTAACAGGCCCATTTCCATCTTATTTTCTGTTGAAAACATGGAAGTTACTAATCACTTCCAAGAGCACAAATTCTAAGCTTTTTGACTTTGAGATCTGTCATGACATTTTAAAGGCTACTGAGACTTTGCAGAAGACAGAATTAACTTTATCTCATGTTTGGTATCACAGGAGTTCCAAGGCACTTAAACGTGGATCGCATCAAGGAAGATTTGATGAAAATTGAAGATGTTTATTCTATAGAAGATTTAAATGTTTGGTCTCTCACTGCAGGAAAAACAACTGCCATAGTCCACTTGCAACTAGGTAAGCTGCTGGATAGCATAATTTTAAATTAAATCCAAGTGTAGGAAAAACCTCACCATTTCCTCTTCATATTGTTCTTTAAGTTGAACCAAGAAATCCATTCTGGGGAAAGAAAATCTACTAACTCTGGTTTTGTACAGCAAAGAATAGAATACCTTGGCCCAGAAACTCATGGTGTAAATGAAAATTTTGCAAATAAAATAGATTCATAGCAAAATACCCAATGCAGATTCTTTGGGTAGGGGGGAAAAAAAGCAACACAAAATTTCTCCTCAGAAATTTTCTCACATATTTAGGGAAAGAAAGGGTGAATCAAGTGAAAGGGTAATGTGGATCAATCTAACATATGAAAAATAAATGTTTTGCCAAAATATGTGCTGATTCAGACATCTAACTATACTACAAATACAGTTCTTAGTAAAAAAGCTCAGGTTTTTGGGGGGGAAGTGTCAAACACCCACAGAGTTCTGTCAATAGAGGTATAAAATAATAAAAGAGAGAGTACACAGTGACCACAAGAACAATATTAAATTAGTAAATGAATGGAGCAAAAATTATTCTCATCAGTGACACTGTGACAAGTTTGAGAATATTTGGATTGCCCAGGTTTCTTATAGAGTAAATTTATTAATTGTTTTCTTAATTTTCCAGTTCCTGGTAGTTCATCTAAATGGGAGGATGTTCAGTCCAAGGCCCGACAACTGCTGCTGAACACGTTTGGAATGTACAAGTGCTCTGTCCAGCTTCAGAGTTACAAACAGGAAATGAACAAAACCTGTGCAAGTTGTCAGAGTTCCAGTGCCTAATTTCATATGTTTTGGGAACTGCTGCCTTATTCTTTACCTTATGTAGTCAAAGACTGAGAGCAATAAATGCAAAATGAAAATTATCCAATAGTAACCATTAATATGTGGATTTGTACCATGGGACATGCAGCAGGGAGAACTGGTGCTGCAGAAAGTGCAGTGGTTGCCCTACAGAACCTGTATTTCACTCTCTCCCTTGTACTGGTTTATTCAATTTACTAGGATTTTGAGACAAAGCTGGTTTTGGATTATTGTTTACAAACTGGAACGTGGCTCTGCAGATACCTCACAAATTACAGTCAAATATTGTCCTTTAATCACTACATACCACAAAGTACATGCACTCCAAACAGAGCATCAAGTACTCAGTATTTCAGTCAAAAGTCTCTAATGCTGAACTTACAAGGATTGCACAATATATCATGATCCCCAAATTCATTATTCAGTATTTTTACAATAGTAATTTTCATACAGTATCTCAAACTATTACCACACACATTAAGTTGAATTCCTGTGGAAACTGTCTCTTCAGAGATACTGCAAAATACAGAACTTACTGTACCCAGACCAGAAATTTAGCTTTAATCTGGGCATTCAGAGATCCAGACAGGAAGATCCTTGCCCAGACTTCTGGTATTTAACTAGAGACCCAACACTGGACCCAAAGTGTTTTAAGTGATCAGTTATCTTTAATGTATTTTAGAATAGGATTTATACATTAGAAACAGGTTATTTATTTTACAAAGTTTTGACTTGTAAGATGAATTTATTATTAATAATCTTGAATGTCTAAACCATCATTTGATTCACGTTAAAAGGCCAGTTGATTAGCATGCATTCTAATTGTAATTAATAAATGTCCTGTAATTGATCATTTTTCCATGATTGTTTTGTTTTAAAAGAAAAGTCAAATGATAGATGTTTGACATGGAAATACTCTCAAATGCCATCTACAGATATGTGCATCTAACAGGAAAGCGGGGAGCAGAAGTTTTAAAAATGCACAATTCCATCCATCACAATCTCTGACCTTTTCATCTTTGCTTTGAGCACAGCATGGCAGCATCCGGACAGGAATGCCACTGCAATAGCCATTCCCACTACTTAGCTTATGAATAAAGCAAAATCCAAGCAAGCTCAGTAACCTCATGGTGTTGGACAATATATAATAACCTACAGTGGCAGAAAGGCCCTTTTGTATTTCCAGAGAGGAGGCAACCTGGAACGACTGTGTGTTCATCTGGACAGCTCAGAGTCCACCAAGTGGAACTGTTTGGCCTCATTGTGGAACCCCCTGCATTTGGAATGTACCCAAGATAGTAAGTCTTGACACTAATGTATTATACACCTACAAGCTCAGATTTAACCTGCTTCTGAAGTCATTGGCATTGAATGAGCTAAGGGCAGCAAAAATATGACCTACGAAGTTCAGAAGATGGGAAAAACTTGGCTTCAAGTATTTTTTGCTTATTCTGTACTTTCATCTTTGTGCAGAACTTCCACTGACATGGAAAGTTGTTCTCTGTGTGGATCAGAAAGGAAAATTTTTGCCCAGTTTAGGTTATTGTGATACTCAGCTGTGAATACTTCAGCTATTGTCTGTTTTAAAATTTGCTAGGGTTTCACATTTTCATCAGGCTCATTTGTATCTGCATTTGGTGGTAACAATCTTGGCTTCTTTTCTTCCCTTTTTGGAGGTAGGGGTCACATGATGAACTTTTATTGGTGAAAACTGACAGCACATTGTGAATTTGAACGAAGTGCACATAACAGTGGGTTGTGTTTATATCTGTTTGGGCAAGAAACGGGAGCACCTGTGTACAGCATGGGAGCACGTGCAGCTCAAAAGCAGCACCCTGCTCAGGAAGGTGATGCTGCAATACAAAAACTATCATTAATTAAGCCATATCACAGTTCATGAAAAATGTGCATCCCATCCTTACAAACTTACTAGCAAAAACACCCCAAACCACAAACAACAAGTATTTTGCACATACTAATGCTCAATGGGTTTTAATTGAATTGGGGTTTACAGTCGATGTAATTAGATGTTGAAGTACAGTAGACATGTATTGTATTTGCAGTTTTTTAATAATTTACTATACATTTGTTTAATTGAAAAAAAGGTGTGTTGCTTTATTGTGGGTTTTATTAAATCAATTATTAAACTTCACATTGTCTTATAAAATATTTATTTGTATTTCTCTCTCTCATCATCTTTGAATTGTTACAGCAATCTGATTAATAGGGCAGCTGTGTTTTGAAATGTCTGAACGCTCAACTTTAACTCAGTTTGCAGATGCTACACATAGAATTAATTAAGTCTCTGTCTTTAGTCAAAACAATTTAGGACTTTTGATTTCTCATGCAATAATTGCACTTTAGAAAATATAAGCTGACAAAGTATGGTGAGGGATCACCATAAAGATCTGGCAAAACATTCCTGAAACCCTACATACACCCTTGAGGGACCCTTGTTACCAAGGTCTGTAGACTGGAAGTTCAGAGAAAAGGCAACAGAAGATGAAATGAGAATAAAGAATAAAAGAATCAGTAAGTTTTCATAGACACTTCAAAATAATTTTCAGTATCAGCTTAGAGAAAAGGGGCATTGTTATAAATAAGGTCTCATATCTTTCCAAGCCAGATTATTTCATGTGGCTAAGATAGTTTACACACTCATACAGTATTCTTTTCCTTCTAACAGAGCCTCTGCTTGAAATGAAAATGCATTTACTTGACAGGACTTCTTTCTCAGCAAAAGACTTGAAAGATCTGAGCAGGTTTCCACAACTAGTAACCCTGGTTTCCAAAGCTGTGCTGGAATGCTCTTGCTGACAGAACAGATGAAATCCTGACAAAATTCTGCCACTTCTGGAAGTCCACACTGGGAGAAGGTTTTTCCTTTCTAAATCTGTGATTGTCACCCATCCTTTTCTGAAGCACAGATACAGTTTTGATGACAACCTACTCATATGAGTCAATAAAAAATTTTCATATGAGTAGACTGCAAACCCTCACATCCCACTCTTCCTTTCTGAAGTGTTCTTATCCTAAGAAGAAAATTATCAGAAACATAATTTGTTTCTGAATGTTTTCCTTGCTCAATTATGTGTTTTGGTTTTTGTTTTTAATTGTGTTGACATTTTGTCTTTTCAATACCAGCAGCATATTTTTCTTCACCAGCAGAATTACCATTTAAAATGTCATACTTGAATCTGGCCTTCAATTCTCTTACTACTGTACATATCTGCTATTTCTTGCAGAATCACTCCCAAGTGGCAGAATGACTCAGAAAAGCAGTAGGCTGGCCTTTAGAAGTAATTTTCTGACACAGAACCAAAAACCCCAAGAGACACCCATCACGTAATGAATGGCAAGGATTTTGTTCAGGTATTTTGATGGGATCTCATGAGGACACTGCACTGATGCTGCACAGGGCAGGGCTGTTAAAGCATTATTTCTCTCTACAAATAACTACAAGAGTGTAATAAACAAAGATGGGTAGTTGGGTAAAAGACATGGGGCATACTGCAGCAACTTCCTAGTCCAAGAAACTAATCCTTTGCCAGAGAAGTTCCCTTGGGATCTCTAGCACAGGGAACAATCCCCTGGAAACATCCAGCTCATTTCCCTCTATCCATCCAAAATGGCATTGCCGAGGTCTTTTTTCTTGCTGGTTGCTCCAAGCACATTCCGTTTTTGCAGGACTTAGTACAGCAAAAGGCTCCCCTCACCTTTCCGGGAACTTTCCAGGCCGTTCCCGACTTCTCCAGGCGATGGCGCACCGCTCCCAGCGTTAACAAAGAGCTGCGTGCTGAGGAGAGCCACGGAGACTCCCCGCGGGCGAGGGAATCTATTTTGCTGCACATTCTAGAAATGTCTTACTAGTCAATAAGGAAACAACAAAAAAATTCCAAAACACCCCCTCCAACCTAAAATAACCCCCCACCAAACCCTCTTATTTTTTTCCTGAAAATAACAGAGGGGATTTAACGTTATCATGGATGCAATAAGGAAAAGCAAATCTAGCACAGATTGGCTAATCTATTACTGGGAAGGAGTTTAGATACTTCTTGAAGGCATTTACGTGTAAATACCATGGAATACGTGCTCCATTGCCTTCCTCCAGTTATAAACGTCTAATAAAAAAAAAAAATCATATGAGGAGAAATCAGTTGAGGTTACAGATATCAGAAACGTAATTAGAGCCGGTTATATTCATTAATGTAAACAAGATAAGTTATCAGGCAAGCCCTTTGTTTCTATGAAAATACGTATTCCTTCTCTGGGGTGCTCAATTCCTGTTTCCAGGAAAACAGATTCTGTCACCTGAAACATTGCTAACTCTGCTTTTCTTGGTGAAGAATCAGAGGACACTTTCAATTGAAAATATAAACTGAGGGAAACAACTTTGTTTCAAGCTAAGCAGGTACAATTATAAATGTCAAATATTGTTGTGTTTACACACTGCAATTGCTAGTACAATGGTGGTTTTGGATTTAGTTGAACAGACTTCAGAGGAAGAGAAAATAGAGATGACAGAGGATGATGAACTCAGAACCACAACTTCCTTCCAGTAAAGTCTCCTTTCATTTCTTCAAGCTATTAAGTAATTCTGTATTTTCTAAGCTTTTGCAGAAGACACACCTTAAACTGGAAACAGAAATTACCCAACCAGTTGCACACTGGTTTCTTTCTTTCTATTTGTTTTAAATAGAACCTAGATGGAATAAATGAGGATGGTTTTCAAGCAACCCAGCTTCCTCAACTTGCCACAGAGCGAAGTTCAAATCATATAGTAGAAAATTCAAAGGAAAGTAACTTGCTGCTCAGCAAAAGTTAAAGGTTAATGGGCAGTTAGCTGTACATGAAGATATGTTTTAGATATGCTCACTTGTGAGTAGCTATGCAGGATATCTCGTTAACTCCATTAACTGCCTTTGTAAAGCAGCAATGAAAGCAGAGTGTTTTTCTTCCACTGACTTACTGCATTTGAGATTCTCTGAGGAGAGGATCAAGAGAAGAGGTAGTTCCTAATTTTAGCTCTCACAGCTGGAAGGAAGCTGCTCACAGAGTTGGAATAATAAAATGAAATCCTACTAATTAGCCCACTGCCTGCTATAGCTAAGTAAGGGTATTCACACTGCAGGGTTGTTTGCTTGGATTTTTTTTTAATTTTTATTTTTTTAAGAGTTCATATCTTGTTTCTGATGTAAGGTGTGTTTGTGTACAAAAAAAGGAAGGAGGGAAGAATACATAAAGCCAGATCATGTGGCTACTGCAGATAGCAACTGGGAAACATCAGACTCCATTACATTACCATGCAACCAAGTATGGCACATACTGTATCTGCACCAAATTGTGGTGGTCAGAAATGAAGTCAATACCAATTTCCTTTACAGACTGCAGCATCAGTTAATCTCTTGTGCAGTTCAACTAAGGCATCTGATGGTTTTACAGTCATTTTTCTCTTAAACAAGGTATGTTTTACCTGTCTAGCCTACATCACAAACTTACATTACTGTATGAAAAAAAGAATATAGGAGGGTTGCCCCCATCTCCCTGTTTGCTGGGTTGCCATACTTCATCTGTTTAGTGAAGAAGAAAAAAGCCCAGTAAGTAAAGAACTTCTCATAGTTTTTGCTTTTTGAAACTGATTACACTTAGTTTCACCAAATGTATTGCAGCTACAGCAATATCCCCATGCTGTTCTATTCCTTAAGGAATGCATGTTACACCTGTGGCACTGCCAGTCAGACAACTCTGAGGATTTCCAGAAGCAGAGACAAAGGTCAAACTTTCTGGTTCTTTATTGAGGGAATCCATCTATGACTCTGATGGTAATTTTTGTTTACTGCAGAGGGTGTACACCTGTGCCCTTTACACCTACTGAGAAGTGACACTCTCAACAGTATATCCTCCAACACAAACTTCCTTGTAACACCCTGCTTTGTGTAGTGCGAAAGCTTCGTCTTTGAACTAATACAAACAGAGGAACTTGAGCAGAGACATGCCCAGTTCTTAAATGTTTTAAATTTTCTTAAGAAGAGAGAGACTTTTTAACAAACACATACTAGTACATATACACAACCACTACAATTTTTACTGTGTTAATTCCATGCCTCCTTAAAATCAGTATAAAAATATTCACCTAACTTCAAACTAATATTTTTTCATCTACTTTGTACAACATGCTATTGTAACACTGAAAGTATGACCACGAGTTTGGCAATGACCAGAACTGCAAATCATTATGACTAGGATTCTGCTGCGGATTTCTGCTTTTGGGAGTAAGGTGGATACTGCAGCCTTGAAGACAAATTAATTTCTTCTGACCATAGCATGTTTCATTCAAAGCATTTCCCAAGAAGAAAACTAAACACGGTAATGGCAGCATAATGCTAACATATTTAAAAATGCTAACAGCACAGGCAGCATAGTGCTAAGAGTCTTCAAAAATATTTAGGTTTTACTGAATGTTAGAAGTCACCTCAGAAGGGAAAGATGCATCATTAAATGAAACAGTTTTAACAGCTTCAGTAAAAAACCACCTTTCCCTTTGTTTTAATGCAGCGAATCAGTGATTTATTAGCAGTGGATGACCTTGCTTTTCTTTGGCAAATTGATAACATTTTTCCGTTACTACCAGGGATGAGGACTTTTTGCATTTACTTCCTTGTTTGTGCAGCAGCAGCATCAGATAAAGGATGGGGTTTATTAGTTACCTGCCTACTGGAAATAGATTTAATTCAATTAAAGAAGTGAAACCCAAAAGGAGATCAAGAATGTGATAGTTTTGGCAAAGCTTGAACACATTCATTTATATGCAAGCAGTGTTTCAGACTTGTGTGGCTTTCTGACCTCTCAGCTAATATAGAGCCCTGCAACAAAAAATTCAGATAGGATACATAGAAATGGTTTTGTCAGCCAGGACAGGAGCACACCTGCCAGCCCAGCAGCCCGGCCCTGGCTGTCAATGCTGCTGCTGCACAGCCTGGCCTGTTCATGGGGCTCCACACACAGAGCCACCAGCCAGGACATCCTGGACACCTCCACGGACTCCGGATGCAGCCTGTGCTGTGTCATAACCCCTGAACAGAGGCCACAGAGCCAGCCTGATGCACCAGGCCAAAGTTTGGAAGTCTTAATGTGAAAACCAACACCAAACCAAACCCTTTTTCATGCCCCCATTGCTAAGAGATGAGGGTTTATTTAAATTAACTTGGTAACCTGGCAGTGAAGGCCGGTACTGGCCTATATCCTGATATCCAGACAAACTGGCTCTTGGTCTGCCAACTAGGGCCCTGCCACACCCACTCTTACACCTTGTTCACATGACCCTCAGTCCGTACACAGGCACTGGTGTGATGCTGCAGGACAGCTCTCACTCTTTAGGGTGAAATTCTTCCTGGGCCCTGGGTTCCCCATGCTGTAACTGGCCCTCACACATCCTGGGTGAACCCCAAAGAAGGGCAGCACTTCTCCAGTAATTTCTCTGGCAAGAATGTGTGCACAACAAAATTATCTAAAAGTAAAAGATAATGAAACCAAATCCCTTGTTTATCTGGGCAAGGTCCAGCATAAATAGGGTTGGTACAGCTGTGGTGAGGGTGTGTGATCCTTGGTCAGGGTGAGGCACACAGGCTACCTTGCTTTGGATGCGGTGTCAGCTCAGGACCTTGCAGGTGCCCTGACTGTGAGGGCTGCTTCCTGATGTAGAGAGCTTTGGGCAAACAAGCTGCCTGCTCCCTGTTCACATCAGCACCTGAAGGGCAACACTCACCATGTCCAACCACTGTGCCCAAGGCCAGGCCAGCAGTATTGCTTTTATTTCCATTTCAGTTACACTTTTTATGGGATTTCATTGCTCCTGTATGGCAGGGATGTGCTGGATAGCAAAGGCTTCAGACAGCAAATAAAANAAATATATTTAATCTAAAAGCTTTTTTAGGAAGTGTCCAACACCAAATATTGGCTGGATTCAGTGAATCATTCCCATTACTCTTGTTTGTTTTCCACAGCTAGTCCTAGGTTCAACCACCCTCTGCACTGAGGCAGACAACTGCAGGATGAACCATTTCCTTCAACAGTTGCATCAGGCCCCTCTGTAAGTTACAATTTTTTGCAGAAAGCTCACACACCAGTGAAGCAACGAGAGAGTGCAGAACTACACTAATAGCACCTCGTGGCAGAGAAATGCAGGGGGTCAGAAGGAGAAATGCTGATACTGGGGCTATCACATGCAAAGAAACCAGAAAACTCAACACAGCTCTCTTAGAACAACACCACCACAAGATCTGCAGTTTTAAGGCCTTAAAGTACTACTGTAATAACAAAAATTATTAATTAATTGTATGCACACTGCAAAAAGCAACCTTCTATTCTTCTGAGCTTCCAGAAAGCTGTTTACAAATACACTACTTAGAAAAAGTTAGAAAAGCATGGCCATAGATTCTAACGATGCATTTCTAATAGTGATTAGAACTACTGAACCACATTTCTAATGGTTTCTAACCTGTATCTGAAACTCTAACAAGTTAGTGAGTATTTTTATTAAACTTCGTAGTTAATATGAAATTTGGAAGTGATACAGTTCCATGGAAATGTACTAGTTAGAATGAGCAAAGATAGTCACTGTTAACAAAAAAAAGCCAAAACCAATCAAAAACACAAATGAAAACCAAGAACAGAATAGAGTAGGAGTCAAATGGGAGAGAACAGAATGGAGAGAAATAAGAAAGTTGTTGAATTATTTCAATACCCTCTAAATTGTTCATGGAATAAAAACTCATGGGTTTGCATAGCACAGATCAAGGAAGTCTTACTGTTCTCATAAACATCAGCTCCTAAAATTCAGCCAATTGAATCTTTGCTGTTTGTGGAACAAGGAAATAATTTGTATACTGTTTTATAGATTTACATTGAGTAGCTGAGCAGGGAGATACAGTAATTGCCCTTGGTGTACCTTACTGTTAAGAAAAAATCCTCCTCTATACAGCTTTTTAGGGACAGTCAGAGATGACACAAACCCAAGAACTCTAACAATATCCATAATCTTTTTGAATTGCAAAAAAATATTTTGATTTCTTATACTGTGTGAAAATCCTCCCCAAAACAATCTATATTAATAAAGAAAACCAGAACAGCTAACAAAGCAAAACAGTTTATTACCAGAGCTGTTATGCTTCAGGACAGGATAAGAGAAACAACAACCTGTGACTGATAGCAGTCACACTGCTTAATGTGCTACTGGAAACATCACTGAAATGTGGCTAAATACAAAAATTAACTAAAAATTACTTAAAATTATTTCCTCAATGTTGACAGATACTTAGGTCACAGTATTTGCACACCAAACAAGGGACTTACTGAAGAACAAACTCATTAAATTAATGCATCAACTCAGAGCACAGCACTTTGTTTTTAGGTACAGTCCAGTAGAAATAGGGCAATACAGAGGAATATTTTAAAATATTTTCCATTTTAAAATCCTTGAAACCTGTATTCCTTGTATATTTGTGGTTCTATGCTATCCAACCTTCTTGTAATGTCATTCCTTAAAATGAAAGCTAAGGACTTATTCTGAAGACCAGTAGTTACTCTCACTCTAAAACATAAATGCTGCTGAGTCATCCTTACTTGATAAACAAATATTTATGCAACATTTAAACTATTTTTTTCCTCAGTGGAAGAAAACATAAAGCTTCTGAAGCCAAACTACCTGAGAATTCTGGAGACAGCTTTTCTAACTGAAGTTTGTCTTTGCTGCAGCTGAGTAACCTAAAGTACTTGATTATTACTCATTTAAGGGGACTTTTTCCGATTAGCAGTTGTTTCACTTTTGCTTTCTTCCTCACAGAAAGTAATATGAATTCTGAACATCCATTGTAAAGGAAACTGTGGAATAGACTCAGAAACTGCTCAGAAGAGGGCACATGCAGAAAATATCTACAAAAGGACTGTTCTGCCATTGGATGCATTTATTGTCTCATGAATTTACTGGGAACCTGCCCATTACATTCTTTCCCTGGCCAATCCATAAGCAAACACACAGAAGCTTAAAGAGGAACTGTCTCTTCATAGAATTATTTCTAATATTAATCTGTTAGTTTCTGTTTGATAAAGGAGATATTCCTAACAGAATGTAGAAATCTTTAAAAATATTGTTAATTGTGCAGTACATTGGAGCTCACACTCGAACAACCTCACACAAAAAGAAGAAATTAATACTGTGTAGTTTTGGATAATGCAAGTTTTCTAATTCTAGTAACTTCTAAAAAATTTAATAATAAGCAATATTTAAACACAACAGAAATTACCTTATTTTCATTTCCCTTCTAGCTATGCTTAACTCTTAGGTTTTTAGGTTCTAAATCAGCAGTCTCAAATCCACCCTTAAATAACCTATTGGACTCCTCAGTGGGTAGGTTTCAGTATTTGAAGCAGAACATTAGTTTTGATTTAAACTGTCACCACATCTAATACAGATGAGGAATGTAAGGGTACTTTATGACCACATATGCTGCCATACAAAGACATCCTCTGGCTATGACTTTGCTCTCTATATAGCAGTGAAATACTGTATAGAAAGGAAGCAGACCAGGAATCCCAATTTAGAAAGGCTTTTGAGCAATTTACATGAAATGTATAAATTTAGAATTTATTGTATTAAAAATGAATAAAATGAGAAAATGAATGTATTTTGAAACAAATCCTGAAATTCAACAAAAACTGTGAAAGCTTTTTCAATCCATAACTACAATCTGAATATTCAAAAATTTACATCAAATGCCTATTAAAAATTAATATTTTGAGTCAGATTTTTGGACTATTTGGATGCTGTATGCCAGCTTCTAAATTAACATGAAACTCCTCATCCAGAGTCAAAAAAAATGTAGGGAGACCCTAAAAATGTAGCAGAAGCATTTCCGCACACTGATTTCAGTAGTCAAGTTTGTGCAGAAGTGATTCCACTAGATTCATAGGGTACCTTTTTGAGGCAACAGAAACTTCTCACTTTGCAAGCTTTTTGACCTTTTCCAGCTCTTCTATAGGTTGCCACTTCTGTCTGATTGTTACCAGCTGGAAGAAATGGAAAATATGAAAGTTAGCAAAATCACAGTGAGCATTTACTCCACTCCCACACCCCCCATATCATACATCAGCTTATTGATGAAGAAGTTCTAGTGGTTTTACATTTTCCTTTCAGAAATATGCAACTAGTAAGATAGCAATTTGTTGAACAAAACCATTTGGATACTAATTAAGTAATAATGCCAAATAATTTTATTTTTCCTTATCCTAGCTGCTCTATTAAATTAAGGTATTTTTTCTTCAGGCTGCAGTACTCCAACAGTTTTTCTTACTCAATTCTGTGATTCAGGAGCAAGGTAAGGGTAAACAGCACTTCTTCTACACTCCAAATTTCCACTGTTATCAGTGGAATTGAGTAAGGGGATGTTTGGGTTCGGAATGGACATAGGACAACAACCAGAAGCTCGGCATAAATTCAGGATCAGACCTACAGTGTAACAGCTGAATCCCTATCATTAGGTAATACAGTGAAGATATAAAGTAATGAATTAAGCATTTCTTTCTACTTTTAACTAGATATAAATCAGTTTTTCACTTGTTTCCTCATTCATATTTTGCTAGTTCTTAGACATTTAAAAGAAGTGATTCATTATGTTGGAAATTTATGCTATTTATACATATATTATACGTAAAAATTACCTTCTGAGGCTTGGCAGGATCAATATCTTCCCATGGTTCTGGGCTGCCAAGCTTGTGAATGCTTTAAAAGAAGACAAAACAGGTATTATGTTTTAAGGTGTGTCCTTGCATATATTTTCATATGAAAAGCATATGAGCAGCCTATGTCAGTAGAGCTATTCACTTAAATAAGGAGTTCCCTAAAACACAAGTTTACAGGTTTGGGCATTCTGTTTTGAAATCTGGGCAGGAATCAGCGTGGCTTGCTTTAATTGCAGCTTCCACAGCACCAAGCAAGCCAGCACTGTTCACACATCATTGTGAGGGAAGCAAGCTGAAAAATCAAAACTGAATAAAGACAAAAGTAAGGGGACTCCTACCCTGACAGTTAAAATGCCTATTCCCATCACTTTAAAATAAATAAACAAACTCCCCAAAGCTTGAAGAGTATGGGATTTGGCTCCAATTATTAGCCAAGCCATTGGAATACTATCTAAAGTTAGTGCTATCAAATGCTGTTCTTAATATACAACTCAATAGCCTGGTTGCAAAATATGTGGATCTCATCTACCTATGTGATTATATGAAATTCTTGATTAGAACATTTAAAACTTTTAACACCGAAATCAAAGAAAAAATATAATTATTAAATCAAAAGTTAGGAAATAACTTGGACTACACACCAAATTAATTAATTTCTTTACTATTTACAATCTGCAGATACTTTAGTCATTACCAATACTCTGGAATATGCACCTAGCTGATTTTTTTTATGGTGTAAAACATGATTGTCAAATATTCGGTTGAAAAAAAAAGGTTAGGATAAGCTCTAAGCAATAAGCTTTTGCTTACATCACATCAGATTTGTGGAATAGGGAATGGAGACAAAAAGAGAACGCCCCAAGTGCTGCAAAGGAGATTATTCCGGCCAGGGGAATAAGCTGAAAAATAAAAGAGAGAAAAAAACCTGAACTTCTGTCCCGGCTACAGACCCATGAGTAGGGGGAGCAAGGGTTACACAGAACTAAGGAGGGATCACCTGTTCATGTACATTACCTCTATATTACTCTTTACAGCACCTCACTCTCAATACGTGAATTTCACTTTTACCTCTATCTTATCCTTCTCCACACTTCACTTTCAATACGCGAACCTTACGCGGGTCCCATTTCCTCTGGGGAAATCAAGTGGCAGCCGCCCGAGCCCTCCGCATCCCTCCCCGCGGGCGGGTACCACAACCCCGACCCCTCGGGCAAACTTACTTCTCTTTTGGTTTTAAGCGTGTGCAAGATGCCCTTGCTCATCGTGGCGTTGGCGGCGGCGGGGCACGGGCGGCTGCAGTCGGTCAGAGCTCCTCGAGGGCAGCGGGAGCTGCGGCCGCCGGGCCCGCCCCGCGCTCCTTGAGCCCCGCGGCGCTGAGGGGCACGGNTTGTCCGTTGCCCTGTTGTCTTTCCCCTTCTTAAAACAGCTGCCCAAACAGGGTATCTGACAAACACCCAGGTGAGGACAGAGCCTGCCTCTTCCAGAGCTCGTAGAAGTGCCTACAGTGACCAAAAAAGCAGCCCAGTGTCACCATGACCCCTTGTGCTGCAGCAAAAGCTCAACCCAGGCCCAGGTTGCCATCACTTTATTGTGTACCACAGCTCCTATCACTGCCTAATACCCCTGCCTGAGAAAAACTACCAGGGCAGGCTGGAGGTGACAGCAGGCGACTCCCGTCCATCTGTTTCTGCCCTTCTCTCTTTCCCAGGGGACAGCAGCGAGGGGAAGGAGAGGCTGCCTTTACTGCTGCTCGCTCCCTGCAGCAAGGAACAGACATGACAGGGCACAGTCAGCTCTGCTGGTCCTTCCGGGGAGCAAGTGTGGAAGTTAAGCAGCAGCGTCCTTGAGGCAAAGGAGCTGGCAGCATTTTACTGTAACAACTTTCAGGTCCAGCAATTCTAATGCAAACTCTCAAACACAGGAAAGCAAAACAGAGTTTTCATACTTTTTATCAGCACTGCTGCTGAGAAACCTCTGTGTATTTGGGAAGTTCACGAGCACTGACTATTTGTTGCCACCAAAAAAGCAACAGGATGGTTCTTTCTATAAAATGGTGACGAAAGCCACCATTTAATAGAAATGCAGGGCAGTTGTTTGTATCTGAACCCTTTCCTAGGTTACAATGGCTTCTACTGCTGCCTTTTGCCCTCCTCAGTCACAGCTGCCTTGGAACTTCCTTTTGTGATCCATCTCACTATAAACCACACTCAGTGCAGTCCCTACTGTGCCTGTTAAGAAAAAGAAATACTTGTCAACGTGCTTGGAACTTCCAAACCTCAGCTAACTATCTTTGACAGTGGTGTATTTTGTTCACAAGCATTTGCACTGGGAAAAGACAACAAAAATAATAAAAACCTTCCTACTCTATTAAGTGAAAATGCACACTTAGATACATGAAATACCAATTCTCTTGGATCTGGGTATTTTAGAAGGTGACCTACAAAAATGTATTGACAAAAATGGTTGGGTGGGGAAAATAATTCTGCAGAAACTGTCATTAAGCAAACTCTCTTTTTCTACAGAAGAAATTACTACAGTTTGAGTTATTACATACTTGTTATCTGCTTACTCAATCCCATGTTTGTACAGTAAGCAGTAACTAATCTAACATTACTCCCAAAACCCCCAACTTCCAAACCTACACCAAGGAGTTAAGCACTAGCAACACTGCCACTGGAATCTGCTTGTAAGAAAGTAAGCCTGTAGATAGGCACATAAAAAACACCTTACATTTTATATAGACTAGGACTTACTTCCTCCTGTTTAATTTCCTGAAAGCTTTTCTATTTCTTAAATATTTGATGTCTTTTGGAGACTTCCCAACACATTTAAAATTTTCTAATTAGGCCATTTTTGTACTTAAAAGTAGGAAATCTACAGTAACACTAAGCTGCTCCACAGTGTTTTATCTAAGTATCTCAATTACTTGTTTTTTCAGATGTAAACCTACCCAAAGCAAACAAGATTGTAATTTATTATACATTATTGAAATTACAGAACTTCTCACAAGTGGAACTTTACTGTATTTCACACACTCTGAAAACTACAGTAAGTACAGTATTAAAAAGCAGGAAAGATGCAAACCTTTTCAAAATCTTTGTAATATATTTAAAAATACTTATGCCACTCCTTTTTAGATTCAAGAGGCTAATTCTTGATTAGAGAATTTTTCATAAAATTCCAAGTCTTTTATGGTCAAAGATGGCTTTACGGTCTTCAATGATTTCATAAAATGTTCCTGTTTTACAGCAGTTGCTTCAAGTCCATTCTCTTGCAATGCCAACAAAGCAGCCTTTAAAAGAAAAAAAAAAACCAGCTTAAAGTCCTTATCATGTTTTGAATTGCAAACAACACTGTAAGTACTCTAAAATACTTTGCAAGGAACAAAGTACTAAAGCATCTGAAAACAGCATTGTATAACTTACAGTTATTAAACAAGATAAAGATCCAAAAAAGGTAACCAGGACTTTTTAATTCTCTTTTTCTGTCTGGACTACACAATACATCCTTTATCACTTATATATTTGGATTTTCTTACTAGCCTTCTGTCTTTTATACAACTCAACTCAAATTCTGGATTTCTCTTCTCATTTTTTTTCTCTCTAGCCTTGACTACCTGCTAATTTCAGCTTGCAATACAAAGAATACAATTCACCTAGATGTGAGTATGGGTTAGAGAGTGCCACATGAAATAAAAGATAGCACAGTTCCTTAACTTCCAGTAAATTATCACAGACAGACTTTATTCTTATTTGACTTTTTTATTTAAAGAATGAACCCTTGTTCAGTTCTTCTGTTTTAATGATTTTCTTTGTATTTTCAATGCAAACTGTGAAAGAACCTGTACACAGATGGCTCAGAAACATCTATGAGCTAGCTCTCTTTTTTCATTCCAAGTTGTTATTTAGAGTCTATTTCACACATGAATCAGGAATATTTCTTACCTCCTTGCAGAGATTTTCAATATCAGCTCCAGAGAAGAGGTCTGTTCGGAGTGCCACATCTTGTAAGGACACATCAGTATCTAATGGAATTTTTTCAGTGCAGATTTTCAAAATGGAAAGTCTTCCCTGTGAATTGGTGCATATTGTATAAGAAAACAAAACCAAACCAAAAATTAACCTTTCTCAAAGCAGTACCAAGTTTGAAATTAGAACCAGTTACAGGAATCTGCCCCCTTTGCTCTCTTAAACTATGATGGCAATTAATATCTCTCCCTTTAAAGCCACATATGGGTGTGTAATACCTTCAGATCTGGAGGTGGAATATAGATCATCCTGTCCAGCCTTCCAGGACGGAGTAAGGCATCATCCAACATGTCTGGTCTATTTGTTGCAGCAACTACCATGAAATCTTTGTTTAAAGTTTCCTGAAACTCTAGCTGAGTAAGAGATCATACAGACAAATTAGTGCAACATGGCTGAGACAGATAATATCTAAAGATATTAGTTAACTACTAATGAGAAGAGGGGAAGAGCAAAAAGGTTATGTAATTTTACATGTAGTTATTTTCCCTTCAATATTAGTATTTTATCTTTCTTGAGGTAAAAAAATGCCTTGGTGCAGGGCAGATTACATGACAAAGAAGAAATATAATTCATATCTGCCTTGGCAATAAATGAAGACTTTTCTTTGACCAGATTGTAACAAAGAACATTTATATGCAAAAATTTCAGTATCCTGCAATTCTGAAACTGTTTTATTATTCCCCCATAGAGTATCATCATAAGAATAAATTTATATACAAAATAGCTAAATATTAAATGTTGTGAACAATTCACTGACAAGTGAAGGTACAACTTTTTGTTTAAACAAGTAACTGATCATAACTGTGCTGCTTTTGTATGCATTATGTGTGAGAAAGAACTGCAAATGAAGTAGGGGAAGCACTTATAAAAAGTAAGCTCAGGGAGGAACTTGTTTAAGAGTAAAAATTGCACACTCAATCTAAAAAATTGCTTTAGTGTCAAGAAAAGGGTTTTTGTGACCAAAGAGGAACACCAACTAGTAATGCTCATTAGCCTGTATTGTTCAGAGTATAATTGAAAAACAGTGTATCTAAAAACAGTCAGCAGCCTATATACAGTATTTTCTAAAAAATTGCAATTATGACAAAGTAAAAAAGCTTCTTGCATGTTTTTAAGTTTCAGGATTTGAAGTTTAAAATGTGAATACCAACAACTAAAATTTTTGAAACAACTGGACAGCATTTCTCATTCTTCCTACACAGGAAAGGGAGCACAAATACCTTTCTTTCCTCGTCACTTTGTTCTTGGCACTGAGCCTCAAGCTGTAGCTTGCCTCCTCTTCTTTCTGTAACTTTCAGCCCAACCCCATCCAATTCATTGAGAAGAACAGAAAGAACCCGTTCTGAGACACCATGGCCAGTCCTGCAGTGTGCCCGAGATCCCAAGATAGAATCAATCTCATCTAGGAATATTATTGCTGGAGTATTTGCTCTTGCTTGGCGAAAAATCTTTCAATAAATGTTAATAAAGTAAAACATTAATGCCTGCATTCTATCAGGTAAGGTGAAAACAAAATCCCACTTACATATACTCAGTATTTTATCTAACTTTAAAGGTACATTTGTAATAATTCTTAAGAGCTGTTCTAGCTTACATTTACTATTGGCAAATTCTGCTTTTTATTTATATTCTTAAATGAACTGAAAACAAAAGGGTAGAAATACTTTCAAAGTTTAACACTGGTATAATTTCAGGGATAGATTTTCACCTTATCTACATGTGAATCTGTAAGCCATTTCTATTTTATAATCAGATGAGAGCTCTATCATCTTTTCAACAACAAAATTTAGGTCTAACTAATACTTTATAAAAATCAAGCAAAAATAAACTGCAGACCTTATACAGATTAAAAACTGTACCTGAGCCAAAATCTTCTCTGAATCTCCAACATAAGGCGAGAACAGGTCAGCACCACTTACAGAGAGAAAGGAACAGTGACAACTCGTGGCCACAGCCTTCACCAGCGTGGTTTTGGCACACCCAGATGGCCCATAAAGAAGAATACCCTTGGGATGAGACAGGCCCATCCTGGCAAATGCCTCAGGAAATTTCATGGGCCACTCAATGCTCTGTCAATACAAAAAAAAAGCACGAAATTCTTAGTAACAAGTGATCAATAAAACGGCCAAGTACATAATTTCCTCTCCTTGATACAAACATTAATTGGAAATCAGAGAATAGTGATTTAGTCTTTCTTCATATAATGTCCCCTGCTTAAAGTTTCCATTTGAAACAGAACTAAAAGCAATCCTGAAGAGTTAATTCCCAAGAGCCATCCCTGGATAGATATTCAGGAATGGACAAATTATCTGGCTAAATGTTAGGTCTTTCCCAGCTAGTAAAAACATGCATATTTTCCCATGATACTACTATGCTTGGTGGTGGTATCTTGTGACTGCAAGATTTCTAACTCAAACATTGTAATAACTTAACATAATGCTTACAATACATTTATAATCAGGTAATTTGCAAGAGAATTAATTTTCATAATGTAGCATACAGAATACCTTGGAGCACACACTTATTAGAACTCAGCTGTTTATGCAAATTAATTTAATATATTACCTGTTTTAACTTTAATTTCACATCTTCAAGACCACCAATTTGCTCCCAAGTCACAGGTTTACACTCTGTTAGTCCAACTGCACTTCTAAAAGAGGATGGTTGAATTTTTTTAAAAGCTTCTTGGAAATCTCCCATGTTAATCATGGTTTTAGTTTCAGCTGAATCCTGAAAAAACCCCAGAGAGAGCAATTAACAATATTTTAATGTAATTATTAAATGCTGCATTAATATGCAAAACACTTCATATAAGGCTAAATACACCTAATAAGGAAGCCAGTTCCTGACCTAATGAGTTTAAATACTGCAGGCACAAAAATGCAGATCAGAAATTAAGGTTTCAGAGAAGCTGAAATACAGCTATGAATTACAGCTGCATCACACAGTGACCTGCTAAATCAAATAGCTGCTTTTGGGGTTAACACACATCAAATCCTACAATCTTCTGAATAGAAATAAAAAAGTTACAAAATCCATTTTCATCACACACTGAAGAATGTAACACATTTTATCTCAAACAGGCTATAAAATGCCACTGTTAAACCACAGATGCCATTTGCAGAACTAAGGTGAGAAGTGAAAGGACCAGCAAACATAACATTTATATTTATAATAGGCTTGGTGTGAGCCTTCAACTTGTTGAGCTTTTCAAGTAAAGCTGAGTATTAATGAGGAAAGGATAGTACAAACATTACTGACACTGTTCTTGACTGATTTGCAACCATACCAAAGAGCTGTGGGACACAGCCTGCATAGCAGCTTCTCTGCAGAGTGCTGTAAGGTCAGCTCCAACGTACCCAGTCGTCATTTCTGCCAGCTTAGCCAAATCAACCTCTGCAGACATGGGCATATTAGATGTAAGCAACTGCAGGATGGATCTTCTCTGTGTAACTGTTGGGGTCCCAATAATAACCTAAGCCAAACAGAATAAACAAAAGTTTTACACAGATAATTTTCTATATTCATTTATTTTACAGACCTCAGCAAGCAATTTTGTCTCTGCTTTATACTGCCTACTGAAAATTTATATACTTATATCCCAACCAAAAAGTTTTACAGGAAACCTATTACCAGTACTATACAAATGACAAGTATTTAAAATACCATTTACTTTCCAAGTGAACAGTGTATCTATAAAAAGCTGTTCTTAAGACACTGTCAGATAATGTTCATCAAGTCCCATAACACTGAAATAATAATTTCCTTATATCACAAGCACTAAATTAGATTAATATGATAGGAAAAAATAAAATAGATTAAACATTCATACATTATTGAAAACCTGGTAAAACATCATCATAAAAATACATCTCAACAATCTATAAATCCTGGAAAATAATGAAAATTCCTCAATAAGGAAAGAGAAATGTGAGTGTATGAGTAACAGCATTTATTTACCTCTCTGTCAAACCTGCCAGGTCTTCTCAGCGCAGGGTCTAAGGCATCAGGCCTGTTTGTTGCTGCCACAATGACCATCTTACCCTCACTCCCTACACCACCCAGCAGCGTCAGCAACTGAGCAACAAGACGATCTTCAGGAGCATTGTTTGAACTTCCTCGCTTTGGGCATAAAGAATCAATCTCATCAAAAAAAAGAATGGTTGGGCCCTCGTTTGACATCTCTCTGCCCTTTTCAAAGACTCTTCGCAAATTCTCTTCACCTTCCCCTGGTCTTGAACCGTGGAGGGCTGGGCCACTGATGCCAAACAGATAGGCACCCAGCTCTTTTGCTACTGCCTTTACCAAAAGAGTTTTTCCTACACCTGGGGGCCCTATTAATAGCACTCCATTAGGGACGGAAAGACCCAGCTTCTTAAAAGTTTTTGGAAAGCGGAAAGGCAGATCAATCATTTCTTTCAAAGACTTCCCCACATCATCTAGTCCTGCAACTGAAGTTTTTGCAGTGTCTTCTGACAGATGTCTGTACCATTCTAAAGTGATCACCTCCTTAATTTTTACGCTTGTTTGGGCAGTTATCAATCCAGCTTCCTCCTTCAAAAGGTCTGCAGACAGTATTTCAATATACACCACGGGATTTTCGGGACTCGGGGCAACAGTAACAACGTAATGAAGCGAAACATACACATTTTTTAGCAGTTCTCTGATTGTCTCCTGCAACACCGCTCTGGGAGTCGACTTTTTCAGCGCGGCGCTCCTGAGGACCACGCTGACAGCCGCTTTCCGCAGCTGGCGGTGCGGCAGCGGCTGCAGCTGGCCCAGGCTCAGCGAGAGGCCGCGCAGCTCCCGCGCCGTCAGCCCCGCCGTGCTACACGTGAGGTCGGCCTGCAGGTACCCGTCCGCCAGGTCGTGCCGGGGCCACGCCGTGCACACACAGCACCCGCCGGGCACGGAGATCCTCAGCGGGGCGCCGATCCTGGCTCCCAGGAAGGAGAGCGCGGCAGGTCCCAATCGGCACCGCTGGGTGCCCTCATCTCCCGGGTCCAGCGGGATCAGCTTTAAGGCTGCCGCCTCCATCGCTGCTTCCGCGAGGGAGGGCAGCAACCCCCCTCCTCTGCGCGGGTCAATCCGGCTCCTTACTCACCGCGCCTGGCCCTCCCGCAGGGCTGCGCTCCGGCACCGTCTGGGGCACCGCGGCCGCCCGCCATTGCCGACCCGCAGCAGGGACCACACGGAGCTGAGCGGAGCGGTGCCGCTCGCGCGCTGACAGGCGGCCCCGCGCATGCGCCACAGCGGAGCACGCGCGCTGGGCGCCGCCTCAGCTGCCTCAGGAGCGCGGAACGAATTCGGTAGGAAAGGAGCTCTGAGATCATCGCGTACAACCTGGGTGCCGACACCATCGTGTCAGCTTGACCGTGGTACTAGGTGCCACGTCCATTTTCTCCTTAAACACCGTCAGGGGCGGTGACTCCTGGGCAGTTAATTCCAATGTCTAATCACCCTTTCTGAGAAGATATTTTTCCTAATGTTCAACCTGAACCTCCCCTGGTGCAGCCTGAGACTGTGTTCTCTCGTCCTGTCACTGGTTGTCTGGGAGAAGAGACCAAGCCCCACCTGGCTACAAGGTCCTTTCAGGGAGTTGTAGAGAGTGATAAGGCCTGAGCCCCCCCCCCACCCCAGCTCCATCAGCTGCTCCTCACTGGATTTGAGCTCCAGGCCCTTCACCATCTTCCTTGCCCTTCTCTGGACCTGCTCCAGTCCCTCAATGCCCTTCCTGAACTGAGGGGCCCAGAACTGCCCACAGTACTTGATGTCTACCACCTCCCTCACACGCTGGGCCTTCCCTTCTGAGGGGCTGTCAAAGCCATGCCTGTGAGGTGACTGCTGTGTACTGGAGACTTCTTACATCCTCATCCCATAGACGAAATGCACTGAGTAAAATACCTGATTGCCATCCAGCTTGTTGTCCACAGAGCTGGTCATGGCAGGGCTTGCTTGCCACCCTTATTTCTTTGCCCTCTTTTTGCCTCCTCAGTGCCTCCTACTTGTTTGGTGCTTCTTAAACATGTTCCCAAATGTTGGGCTTCCCCATTCCTGTGCTCCTGTCAGTGCTTCCCTTGGCTCAGGGTAGTACCTCTGTCTCCAGTGGTCAGGATTGAGTCAGCTGTGGGTGCTGGTTAAAAAAGCATGTGTGGAACCATGGGGCTGACTTGAGAAGCTGCTGATACAAGTAAATAAGACACAGAATGTTCCCTCAACATTTGGTAAAACTGTTGCAGTATGTTGCTGTGACAAATGCTTCGTCGTCATTTAAGAAAAGTTTTGGTCCACCACCTTCTTAGATTGTGCCATGAATTGTGCAGTATTTTTATAAAAACCTTCTAGGATGTCTGTTAGCATTGTGGGCTACAAGACAAAATTTTGTATGTGCAGAGTTTTATTCTTGCAAGTAGCTTTGTATTAAATAAAGTCACACATGCTCTGAATACACACAGACTTTGAGACCCCAGACATATAAGAATTAGAATCTCAAATGCGTCATGCCAGTCAGACACAGTTGTATCACAGAAAACCCAGAGAAAGTGGTTTACAGCACAACTACAATATGTCCTGCATTGTATTCTGAAGGCCTCAGGACGGGCAGCATAAGAAAACATTTTTGATGGTGTCCTGGTTAATCACATTCCTTACTGAACCAAGGCTGTACACAAAATATTAAACTGTATTAATAAAAGCGGGCAGTGCTAAGAGAATCTGCTCATAATGATTCTAAATGCTGAATAGGAACTCACAAGAAAGTTGTAGGGCTGCAAAGTGTGAAAACCAGCAAGCCTTCTCTTTAAGCCTAATTATGTGCAAAAGGGCCTGTAATACATTGCCTTTTAATTCACGACCAGATTTTCTCATTTCAGTGTTTATTTTCTATTCTTCTACTCCTGGATATCTACTTAATCTTTCTTTTCATAGCACGGTTTTGTACTGCACATGCAAATGTTTATATGGAATATGCTTATATGGAATATGTAGACTTACTAGGTATTTGGTGTAGGACATACTAATGTCTGTCCAGAGAATGTACAGACAAAAGATTATAAGGAGCTTTCATTCCAAGAAGGCGAATGTATTTTCAAGCCAATGTCTTATATACACATTCTCTTGTTTTATTTCTTTCCATCAAAGGTTCCCATAAACACAAGTGCCCTCAAGTACGTACTCGATTAAACAAAAAACATACTCTGTTTAAAATGGCAGATTTGTGTTTCAGAGTTTCAAACTGTAAGTGGTAGACCCTCTGCTTGGTTTCAGAAAGTTGTGTTTAGGAAAGGAAAGTATGGAAAATTGAGTTTTTGCAATGAGCTCTGTGGTTTATATTCATGTATAGTGGTTCCTTCTAACTGACTTACTGGAACATCTGGAAAATCGGATTTCTTATGAGAAGGAAAACACCTGCAAATGTAATCTTAATTAACAAAGTAATAAAGTTGGTGTCCAACATAAAAACATTGCTATTGTTGCTTGATGCACACATTTCAGTCAATTTTAACTTAAACGTCTTTAATTTTTTGCTTTAGTTTATTGCTGTAATACCGATTATTTTACTTTAAGACACTGATAGTTCAGTTCTTTTTAGTATAGTGAAGCCTCCCAAAAACCTATTTAAAGTGCACAGGATTGGCTTTTCTTGAACAAACTGTGGGATCACAAATATATTATTTATATATTTTAATAGAAAATTTTGCTGAGTGACATCGCTCTGATTTCAAATGCATTCCTTTTAATAGCCGTGCTCCTGAATAATTTACAGACCCAAAATTTACAGTGACAAAGTGACAAAAAATACTTCACCAAGAATCTAGTTTAAATTGACAAAAACCAATAAAATAATGTTTTAAACAGTTTTCTCGCCATTCGCTAGATGGCAGCTGATCTTCAAAAATGGCTGTATTTCTCCTTTCAGATCTGATAATTTGGAGGGAGTAGTCGTCAGCTCTTGGAGAAATCAAATGTTGTCCAGCATTGTCTTCACTCCATTTCTAATATGAAACTGAAAAACCAGCACAGTGAGTGTTCAGATAATTTTCAGCTTCATTACTTTTTCTTGTTGAGCTTGTTGCTCTCTATTTCTGGGGAAGAATGTTTCTTTTTTTTTTTTTTTTCATATTTAGTGGGCCAGATTAACTTTTTTAAAGGACAACATGCAATTATTAAAGGTTCTAAAAAGAAAGGACAATATATTTTTGTTCTTTTCTTTTTAATATATATATTGGGTTTTGATGAACTAATGTTCAAAATTTCCAATTATTATGACTCATGAAATAAAATAATTGTGTCTTGTTACAATAATTCCCAGCATACAAAGTAACTAAGAGAGTAAGCTGTGTTTTTTCAGTAGGTTTTACCCTATCTATTATTGGAATGGAAATTTTTATTTTAAATTGACATATGAACTGTGTTTTTGACATAGTCTTTTTTCACGGTAGATGGATTTGAAGATGTGGTCTGATTGTTTATTAATCAAATAAGGATGGTTCAAAGCAAGTAGCTGGCATGTATATGCTTTAGGGCAGGATTTTAGTATTTGTGGAGGTTCTTTGACTAAGTATAAATGCTGTATTACACTTAGGCTAGATATTGCACATTTCAAACACCAGGCTTTATTATAACAAAACTTCATAAAAAATAGTAAAGACATGCTTAGAAAAGGAGTGGAAAGAGCTTTTGTATGTCTGCATGTCTTTCTGGGAGGGCCACCCTCAATGTGTTTACTTAGTTTTCCAGTGAGCATCCAGTCTTGTATCTTTACATGGAAAAAATTCCCATTAGAGTTAGGAATTTTGGATGGGCAAGGCATATATGGTTAGGCCCAGGCCTTACTGTGTGGCAAATCTCTGCCTGCTGACAAAAGCTATGGTGAAATTACTGTACCTTAGGTAGATACTACTGATGCTGCATCTCTGCTGGAAGTCATTGCCACCACAGTAGATACATCAGCTTTTAGGAGGGAGCTCACAGTTTAATTATGTTTGAAAGCCTTTGGTGCTCTTGTTTTTGTTTCCTTTTGTTTCACTGGTTTTGTTCCCAAGCCCCCTCAGGACTCAGAGTGCACTGAAAGACCTTTATTACTCTGACCCCATTTACCTGGGTTCCCCATCCATACCTCTGCCCACGAGCCCCAGGCTCTATTTAAGCTCAGGCCTGGGGTTTTGTTCCAGGATGGCCTGGGCTGTAGGTTTGTGGCTTCAGAGCCATTGCTGGAATTCCTGATTTGTTTATGGACCTGCTTTTGTTAGCACATGTTTGTCTGGTGGCCTGCACTCTTGGGTATTGTTCCTAGGCCTGTATTTCTTGGGTTTAGGCTTCTTAGGCTGTGTCTTGCCATCCTTCTTATCAAATGTGGTTGCTGTTTTTCTGTCTGAAGAGCTTCTGCTCCTTGCTGTTCTCCAGGTCTGTTTTGTGGCATTGCTGGTGTGTTGATAGTGTGTAGCTAGTAGAGTAGTTGATTGTATGGAGCAATGTGTGCTTTGGAAATTTTCTTTACAAATAGGGTCTTTCTTATTTGGGAACTGTTTCCTTGTAAGGTTTTGTATTTTACTCGCCTGCTGTCCAAGTTTTCAATAAACCACTGTCAGTTGGTATGGGTGTCTGAAAGTATTAGAGTTTTTGAGTAGTTACCACATATTGTCATCTCCTGCAACTTATTGTTATGGAGTCCTGTTTGCATACCTTTATTCACAGTTTAATTATCTAATGGAATGTGGAATATTTTATTCGGTTAAAAAAAAAAGGAAACAAACACATTCTAAAAAGCTCTCGTGATTAAAGGTTATTATTACTATTTTTGGAGATACCCTGAAACTTGTGTCATTTCCCTAGTGTAGAGTCCTTACAAAGCATGTTAATATTTGTCATAGCGATTCTTTAGTCTTTTATTTATGCTTTTATACATTTTAAAATTTCAACCTATGCATTCAGGTAGGCATAGAGTTAGCAGAATTGACAAAGGGGAAGGCTAGAAGTATTTGCAATAGAAATACTTCTTTCTGCAAAGGTTTAGACCTTATTTACTGTGCAATGAATATTATAATTATTTTTAACTGAATGCATTGAAGTATCAAGTCAGAAGCTTAGGAATTCTCTTCCAAATTCATGTTACACGGATAATTGACAGTGAAAACAAGGACTACTTGTGCAAACACAAATAGAGACTGATTTCTGTGTTTCAACCTATCAAGCCAACAATGTGACCTTAGGCATAGTTTGTTACATCACCCAAACTGATGGGGCAGCTTGAAAAGCACCATGAACATCAGTAGCCTGAAGGAAATGTTGTCTTTCCAGAATCTTTTCCCAAAGGAGGTTCTTGTCAAGTATAATTTCATTGTAATTGAAAATGATTATTAAAATTTGTGAAAGATGAAAGCGAATAATTAAAAAATAATAAAGCCACTTATCAAATTGAATCTTGTTAATGGTAAACAGCTGTTTGTTACTGTGGTGAACGTAGGTCTCTGAAGCAGTATCAGTGGAATAATTAACCTGCTGAGGCTGGTGGAGCTGCATCCAGCCACAGCAGATTGAATTATGACTTCAAATGTCCTTGTTGTATTTGATGGTTAGCAGAGGATGAATATTTTTCTTTCTAAAATGCAGTTGGCTAAAATGTAGTTTTTTTCAAAAAGGCATATCTTGAAAAGCAGAACTATGGAAATTGTCAATGCATCAATAAAACCATCTTTGCTATCCATCTTGAATAAAACTGATTCTTTAGTTTGGAACGTCTTGTTGGCCTGCATTTCGAAGAAAGAAACTATACAACATCTCAATTACTCTCTAAGGAAACTTTAAACATTTCTCCCTTTTTGGGAATTCTACAAAATCAGAACTTCTGAAATAAATTAGAAATTAAACTTAGCTTTCTCATGAATCACATTTAAAGGTTCAGAACAGTCATCTGATGAAGTAAGTTGGTATAATCACTTATATCTGAGTACACTGTTAGTAATTTTTAGAGCAAGTGTCCAGGAACTATGCTTAAAGCAAGTTAACTCATGTGAATTCAGACTGGGGAATTAAAATCATGAGACATAAGTGATGGTTCTCTCCCATAGTTCTACAAGACTGGAAGTGACTGCTGATTGAATATATCTAAAGATGAATTCTCTTTGAAGACTAATTCTTTTACTCTGAATGTTCTAAGTAGATCTGGTTCTTGAGCAAATGCTGTCATAAAACTAAAGATTCTATTTCTGTTTTTCCAATCTGTTATGAAATTAAATATCTCAGTTGAAGCACTTTTCCTCAAGTCATGCATTATATGTTTTACCCACAAGTGCTTTGGTTCTTACCTTTTTTTTGACTTTATTTTCTCAGCCTTTTTTCAAACCTGTTAGAGGTTGTGCTATTTTTATGATCTTCATTTTCACTTAAGAAAACTAGAGATCAGGCTGTATCTCTTCAAAGCTGTAAATTCACTTAATTGAAGCCCAAAGCTACACAAGCCATAGTTGCTTCCTACAAGTTTAATGGAAATAAGAGGCTCATTTATGGCTTGCTTGTAGATTGGAGCCAGCCATTGGCTTTATTACCTTTACCACTGCAAGCAAGAGGTTGAGAGTTAAAGTCCAAATTTGCAGAATTCTGTTTGCTCCATTGTGTGTAGACAACTTTTTTTCTTAAAAATAGCTCAATAGGGGATCATTTATCTCCCAGGGAATTAATTTGAAAAATCCCACTAAGTATTGTGGGAGTTGGATGGAGCCCTGACAGCCAATTTAGGAAAAACTGTACTTTGCACAGAACAGAATGTTACTGTTCAAAGCATATTTGTGTGGAGCTTGTGGAGTTCTGCTGTGGAAGAATCCATGTAAAAATTACTATATGCATTTGTTCCTCAAATAAATCTCTGCTGATCAAATTATTTTTCACTTTAAGAATGCATTTTAAATTATTTGCCTTGCTAAAGGCTCTGTTCTAGTCTGAGATTTGAAAGCTAGAATGCTTCCAGCTTGTGAAGTCACCAGCATTCACAATTTTGCTTTTCAATTTCTGTAATGTGTTCTCTTAATTTGGTTTAAATTTTATCTGAAATATTGCCTTTGCAAAAGAAAATAATCTTGAAAAAGTGCAAACAGGGCAATTGAAGTGATTAAGGTATTTTCATGCACTTATTTTTGAAGAGGAGCTGGGGACCTGCTGAATTAATCAAGTGACATCTTCCTGCTAGAATGACTCTGAATATCGGCACAAAGCTATTGCAAGACTTCCCACCCAGATATATGGCTATGTTTTTATTACATCCCAGCTTTGATAAAGTGAGTGGGTAAATAGTCTCCCAGCTTCAGATTTCCCTTGAATACCTGAAAGGGCACTTAAAAAAAAAAAAAAGAAATTACAGTAATCTGAAATTACAGAGGATAATGCACAGTAGAATTGTAAGATAAATCAAATCTATGTTCTAAAAGGAAATAGAAAGGATGAGACAGCTGAAAATAAAATTTAAAAAATTGAATTTATAGCTGTTTTAGCAGTTAAACTAAAGTTATCTTGTAAAAAATTGTACTGAATTTAAATGATTCATTAAGTGCCTCTTTGTATGGGGAAGGGAACCTGTGCTGCTTATGCTGCACTTTGCAATTCTTTCAACAGATGTGCTTCTCTGCACCTGCCTTGCAGCGACATCTGCTGGGAAAAGCAGGAAGTCTTTATTGTGATTACAACCGTTTGGAAAGGTAATCTGAAATAAAGTGTAAGTGTAATTTTTCCAAGCATGTATACATTTCCCTATGCAAGAATCTGGTATCATGAAGAGATGTAAATAATATGGAGCATTTCAATACTAAATTTTAAATGAAGCTCAAATCAGTTACAGTGGCAGTTCTTTGTTTCTTAGCTACAGCCATATATATTTACTGACATATTAAGGAATAATTATAAAATACCCATAAAAATAATTTTACAACTTAAAATATTTTAATTGCCATACTGATGTGTGTCTCAAAGAAATGCTTCCCTCACCCAATTTACAGTTGATACAACCCCATTATTTTCTAAAATACATTTTGATATTTTTTAATGAACAAATTTTGATCTGTTTCATATCTATGTAGCTTAACATAGTGCTTTAAACAAAGAAATCTTCAGTGTTCATGAATAAATGGGTATTCAAAGGTAAATTATAGAGGACTGAATACAGTGAGTCTTTCTGGTATGTGGTGGTACTTGTGCTAAGGTAACACCAAAAAGATTTGAGAAGTAGGGAAAAATCTAAGTGATGTAAAGGAGAAACTGCCTTTTTTTGTTTTTTTGTTTTTTTTTTTTTAAGGGGAATTTCAGAAGTGAAAAATGCCATGTTTTGTAGTCAGGCAGTGTACTGAGATGGGGACAAGAATTTAAGAGTGGTCTCTGTCCTCAAGTAACCTGATGAAATTCTGGTGGTATTATAAATAGTGGAAACAAAAACTTTAAAGGGGGAAATATTGCAGATGATGATAGTTATGAATGCTATGAAGTAACATTATGAAAGTACTTTGAATGTGCCTGCTTTTATCTGATGATGTTGGAGCTTTACAGGTATTTTTGTGCCTGATGAAAGAGATGAGGAGTATAACCATGGATGATACTCCAGAACTGCAGGTCTGGATCATTCAACAGCTCAGGGCAGCCATGTGTTGGTTGCGTGATTTAGCCCCATTAGAGCTTTACTTGAACTGCCTGAAGGTTACGTGTGGCTTGAGAACCACAAATTGGCCATGTCTACATTATGTGATCATAATGGAGCTTTCTGGACTTTATATAAACAGATACCTCTAACTCGCTCCAATTTTTAAAAATGCTTGAGATTTTTAACAACTGAGATTGATTTTTCCCATGTTTTCTCTTGAATGCTTCTGATAACCAATAAAATACAAAACAAACCCAGCAAGATGTAAGAAAAATCAAACACTTAAGATATTAGGGGGAAGAAAAAAGTCTTTATAGACTATTCTTTATAGAGAATTTTTGCTTTCTCTTCAGTGTGGACAAATCTATTGTGCCCATGATGAGAGACAAAGTAACTGCTCCTGGCAGCAGGACAGGTGGTTAGGAGCTGGGGTCTCAAAGGTGTAGTGTGAACAAACACAAATAAGTTTTAATCTTAGACAAAATATGTAAAAGTATCAGGTTTGCTGTGGTGGCTGGAGCCCAGTTGAGTGCATGAAATGAAACCCAGAAACAGTTCTGAGCTGCTACACACAGGCAGTATAAACCCACATGAATTTCGTGAGAAGCCACCTTGCCTCCAAAGCCACAACTTCTTTTAAAAAGCTTATTGTTCGTTTTAGGAATTCAGCTCCCATTGCTACATTAACAGAGCTTTAGACTAACAGTGCTTACTAAATAAAATTATGTTGGCTTAGAACATATAAATTGACAGGAAACTCAAACAAGCTCCCTTTGTTACAGCTGCAGTTGCTGTGGGATCAGTTATTAGTGTATTTATCTTGCCTTATGTAGCTCACCCTCATAGAGTTTAATATATCTAGCATGATTATTTCAGTGCAAAACACAAATATTGAATTGAATTTACAGTAGAGACTTCCTTTAGGACCTTTCAATGTCCATGATAGGGTGCCCTGGATAGGTGGAAGGAACAGCATTGTTTCTTATGCAGGAGGCAGGAAAGATACCCACATTGAAATACTGAAGTTGGTTTTGTTCCTGCTGTCTATGGAGATGCTGTGTAAGTGTTGCAAAGCACCACACAAATGACAATCACACCACAGAGCATTCTCCTGAATGCTGTGTTCTGAAACAAATGCTGCAGCTGGCAAGCTTCCAGTTCAAGGCTTTGCTAAAAGCCACCAGTAAAAATGTTATCGCCTGAGAATGGTAAACAAACTCTATGGTACCAATCATAGTGAAACCAAGTTTTCTGACACATCCCATTTGAAGTATTTGTAGGCAATTTGAGCCATTGGTTTTGAGAGAGACATTTAATTGGAAGAAACTCAATAAATTAGAGAAAGCCATTTTCTTTGACTTTTTAAAAGGAAAGTGACTGAAAAGCTGTGTTACTTTCCATTTTGTTAATGTATAATGGTAATGTAGAGAGATTGACAGCAATTGCTTTGGGAGCAAAAACTTGTTTTAGCAAATGGTTTCTCAAAAAAAGTTATTTTGTGTGTGCCAGTTTCAAAGAAAGTAATAAAAATATAATAATTACTGGATGTCAGGATGAGAGTTATTATTTTTAAATAAAAACGTATTAACAATAAGCATGTTAGAAATGGAAAAAGCTTACTGTAGTCAAAGAGTTCAAAGAATGCTGGATAAGGTTCTTCAAACTTAGAAGGAGCAGTATATTTATTCAGAAAATAGGCTTATAGCCTGAATAATTACAGGATTTAGCCCTTTAACCTGTAACTGGGTTGCATTATGAGTGGAAAACCGCTTCTGAGAAATGTCAAGGGTTTTTTTAAATAATAGTGGTAAACAAGTTTGGAAAATATGTGATGTTTGGTATGATTTTCATAGCAAACCTAAGTTGTGTTCCAAACACTTGGTTGTAGGTTAATTAAATGAGAAATGCTTTTTGATGATCTGGAAAATGCTAAGTAATTTTATAGAATACTTAATGTCCTTATGTTTACGCTCAGAATGAACCCTTTCCATCTCATAGGGGTGGGATTTGTGGAAAGGCAGAGTCTTTAATGAAAGTGCTACATATTCCCAAAACATATTCTTATGCTAGTGCTCACTTTTCTTCATGTTTAGTGTTGCGAATTTGCCATAAATTGATAACCAGGTGTACAGGTAAAAATCTCAAGTGTTCACTGGTAGCAATCTTGCAGCTAATGACTTAATTTTTAACTACAAGTTTATTTTACCAAGTCCAATAATTGTTTATTTGCATTTTGTGCTGTTGGGTTATACATCTGAAATTTCAAGTGATATTTTCTGTTTTAATTTTGGACAGGTTTAGAAAATAATTGTGCTGAGAACTAGCTTTAGGTGATTAAAAGCCAAGATCTTTTAGTTTATTCCGTTGTCTCTGTGACAGTACCACTCTTGAACAAAGTGCTTAAGGCAACTCTCATTGTGTACTGATTTGATCCTGTGGAGCTACAGTATTTTTCTACCTTGTTCTCTTTCAAAAGATAAAAACATCCATATTTTTTTAAATATATACAGCAATGTAGCTGTTAGTGCTTGGCTTTCCATATTTAATTATTCTTTAATGTAAATTTATAAGGCAGTTAATGAATTTGTACAAAAGTGAGTCACAAACACAGATGTGTGTGGTACAATGCCCACCTTAGCAAGTGCAATGTAATGGTAAAAAAGAAATGAGAATTCCTATCTTGCTGCTCTTGTGATGGTCCTCATGTAACCAAAGATTTTATATGTGCATCTGGGAAATTTATTTTTAGCTAAACTTGGGTATTTCAGTGTACTTTAAACAGGGGGGACTTCTAAAAGCTGCTCAGCAAACTTCTAGAGAGAGAAGTCCTTTTTCAGCTGTCCTTGATTTTTAGTGTCTTACATGTGTGTTAGTTTTGTGCTTTTTATATAGAGATGGTTAACACTCACAGCATTACAGTCCATAGTGTTAAATTTGTAGTCATTGAAGTCTTTATTTCTATTCCTAAAGTCAGATTTAAAAATAAAACAACATACCCCATCTTAAATAATATTTAAGAAGCCTGAGTTTAAACATAAACCAAATTCCAGCTTTTGTCTTGCAGTGATTGATGTGAAACAATGTATCCACAGAGAATGCACAAAAGTCTTAAATGTCTATTAGTGAGTAGAATTTGAAACTGGTTTTTAGATGGCCCAGTTTCAGAAGCAGACTAAAATTTGGCCTCTCAGTCACTTGATAGTAACTGTTGTATGGCCAAAGCAGATGGACTGCTTGATGCACAACAATTTTTCTTTTTGTCTCTGATGTCTTGCCCTTAATCTTTCACCACTTGCACACCACATGCACCGAAGCATCCATCATTGCAGTTAGTCATAACCAGATAAGTGAGATGAAAATTCCTGACTTCAGCTCTACTTTATTTGCAAAATTTTTGCTTATAAACAGATGCTGGTGTTTCTTGTTCAAATCTTCTCTTAGAGCATTTTGCCCAGCATACTGTATTAAAATCACGCTGCTGTTATTATTGACACATGCAAGTCACACACTGAGCAGTAAGGAAAAGCAGTCCAATCACTTTTGAATTTTGCATGCTGTCATAATTGCAATTATATTCTTTGCATCATGCAAGTGAAATTGGAATAAATAGGATCCTTACTGGGATGAATATTCTAGACCGTTTCTATTCCTGTACTTTTCTTTCTTTTTGAGTGTTCGTCAAATATTTCATCTAACGGATTTGACAGAAATAGCAACACATTCACTTTTTCATTAGCAACAGATTCTCTTATTAAATAGTTTGAAAATTGAATAATACAGAGCTTAGACCCACTGTCCTTATACAGTAAATTATGTGGGTAGTTCTCAATCTTCAAAAGCAATTTTATGTGTGAATGTATTTGAACATCTGTCCACATGCATTTGTGGTGTAAGTGCATCTACCCAGTCAAGAGAGAAATTTTTCTTTATAATTGTCCTCTTATTCAGTGCACAAAGATAATGATGGTTTCTCATTTTATTAATTTTAAGTCTTCTCATCGCTTTGGTATCTATCTCAGGATTATGACAGATGTGTGATAATCTTAGACTGTGGCTCCCTTTCTGGTGAGTCTTTCTCCTCTGGTGAGCAGTTCTATCTGTTTGAAAGCTGAACTGGTGCTTGGCTGTTACAATGACTAGAGATTTCTCTTTCTGTGTCATCCTGGCCCTCTGTGTGCTTCCATGGCGTTTGAACCAGTTTATACATGGCAATGTGTTTTTAGTGCCTTACTGGTGAAGGAGTCTCTGGGGTTCAGAAAGGTAGAACCAAAGCAGAATTGCTGATGTCTTACGGTGTTTTATGTAATGCCAGGAAGGTGACTGATTATGGACTTAGAGAAATAGCACCTGAATTTGCACAATTAAAGTTCAAAATGATGATTTTTTTTTAATAGAATGAGAATGTATTTAAGATTAAGATTTCTGATTTTCAGTATTATTGGTTTTAGGTCTACTTTAGTTTTTACTCAAATATCTTAGAAATTTTAATTTTACAATGACTTAGAAACAGTGCCAGATAAAACCACATTTTTTGGAGATCCTTTGTTCAGTTCACTTGGACATATTTCACATGGAATAGTACTTCTGCTGCAGTATTGTATGTACCATACTGTTTCATTCAATGATTTCATCAAAATCTGTCACAAGACTCTGAGGTCCTCTGAAATCAGAAAGCAATCAAGTAAATTGGCATCACTGGCAATACCAAGCACTATGAGTTCTTTGCATCTGAAGAAGAGCCTGCTGGAGGTCATGCACATTTTTATAAGGCATCAAAATGTAAGAGATGCACAGAAACAGTTTTGTATTTGGAAAAGTGGTTCGGCAGTTTCTATTCACATGGAGGACTCGATACCACCTAAAATAATTTTGGCTACATGTTTATTTCTTGGCTATCAGTCACAGTCCACATGTACAACCCCTTAAAGATAAAAATTAAACTCATTAGTTACAGGAATCCTAAAAGATCTTGTACATATGTGTGCTTCACTTGAGAGTCATTCAGAATCTTCCTCAGATCTTTTTGTTTGCAAAATTTTCTTTGGCGAGTGACCTGAGATGGTGCCTGGTTCACTTCACCCTAATATGCTCAACATGGGGAAAGAATTCACTCAAGTAACTGGGCAAAGCTTCCTTTGGATTTCCTAAGAATCCTCGTATTGAGGGCATATGTTGAATGAAGGGTTCTTCATATTGGCTTCTTCAAATGTTTGGTTTTATATAAAAAATACTATATTAAACTATCAAAAAGAATTTAAATACCTTTAAGACTTTTTTTGTCATGGCTTCCTCTCAATTGTTTAAGAAGCCTCATATTTAAAAGAGTTTGATTATGTTGCAATTTGTGAATACATTTTCGAGCATTAAACTTATTTTTTGTTCTTGAATATATAGGTTTTTTAACAAGCACAGCATAACTGAAAATTGCCACCCTTGATCACTTTGTATATGGGTTAAAAGCTTTTCTCTGGAAAGTAATGTTGACAATTTTGAGTATATTCCTGTAATCATCTCCCATAGCTCTTCTGATAGGCTATTCATAATTTTATTTTAGAGTTTTGTCTTAAAGCACAAATGTTCAAAATATATAGCTCAGTCTTGTGACTCCTAAAGTATGCTCAAAAAAGGAAAGCTGGAGTACTGTCCTCTTGATGCATCAAAGACAGAAACTTTGTACTATGCCAGTTAAAGGGCATCTTGCATCAAAGGGAAATGAGGAAAGGTGAGAGGATTCAGTCTGTAATTGGATACTGAACTGGCAAAACTTTAATTGTATTTAAAATGGAATTACTTTATTTCACTGCTATTTTGTAATTGCTGTAGATTTTTTCATGTCTCAAACATGACTGGTTGCAGACCTCTAGAGTGTTGGACTCTTTGGGATTCAGTGTGCCCAGAATAGGTTTTCTTGTACTTATACCAGATGCCGGTACCTTTCTGACTTGTCCTATTTCATACTAAAAGTTTCAAGTTGTTCAACTGCCTTTAAGCATTCCCATGCTGCAAAACCAGCATTCCTTGCTCTTGTATTTGTAGGCATGGGATGCCTGACAGTGCCAGTGCTGTTGTGTCTGGCATTTATATAGTGAGGCATTTAACTTGACCAAAGTTTATTTGGGCTTGCATGGGTTAGTTCATTGCCTTTTTTCTCCTCTGTGACTGTAGGGAAGACAGATCTGGGGAGAGACACAATCCTTGTCCAAACGTGCTTGGTACACCGGATGAAGTGTAGGGGGCAGATCTCCAGCTGAGGATTTGCTCATTGGAATCTTGATGATATACAGACAACTTTGCTGATGCTTTTGGGTTAGCTTTGATCCAAATTCTTAGCTCATGCGACATCAACACTTATTTTTCATTTTCACATCAACTGTTATGTTTTCACTCCAACTCCCTGACAGCTTTAGACTGTCTGGTTATGCTATAGGAGGAATGAAAATAGCAGCTTTATCATGGGCAGAATATCACTGGTACTGTCTCCTACTGCTTTTCCTGTTTCTTTTGGAATGGAGGACCTATTTCAATGGTTTGTAGGAGGTTGATGGGCCCCAGATATCTTTGGGGAATTAATAATAAAACACAGAAAATATAGCCTGTCTTGGAAACTTAGGAGAAAGCTGTTTTATTGTATGAAAGGGATGCCTTCTCTTGTAAATTTGAATCCTTCTCTTTTGCTGTACCAAAGTAGGCTTGCTCAGAGCAATAGAAGGAATTGTATTTGTAACATAAATTAAAATAGAGTGATTTAAAGTGCATGAAGCCTTTTTATAATTTTTACCAGAAAAGGAATGAAAGTTGTTTCTGCATACTTTTAATTTTCTTTTACATGCTGGAACATTAGAATTTTATGAGCATTCATGAAGCTGTATTTTGCTTATTGTTACTTTTGAGTAGAAGCCTGGCTGGAATAAACAGTAGTGTCATTTGGGCTATAAACAGATCAAAGATTTAAGAACTGGTCTGCTGCATATATTTAACAGGTATGCAGCTAGTTAAAAGCTATAAAACTATTGGAATGCATCAGGTTTTATAGAACTTGAACTTATTTGAACACATTCTGTAAGTCCTGTGGCTGAGGAAGTGCTTTAGTCAGTTGAGTCCGTTCCATTTAGGAATGAAGCAGAATGGCAAAAAGTCTTTGGGATGTACTTCGTGCCCCAGGATCCGAAGTACAAAGCAGTCTAAGTATTGTGTTGCAAAAGGTTGTCAATAAGTTTGCCAAACTAACCAAGGGAAAACTGGTGGTTTTACTGTGAATAAAGGGCTTTAATAATCAGAGGTCTCCATGTTTAGGTAAATTTCTAAAGGCTTGTTTATAGTTTCTCTCTCTGTAGATGTTCAGCATATATAAAGTATTTCTTAATGATTTAAAGGAACATGGTTTAAAAAAATGCTTACTGAAAACTAACTTGCTTAGAAAGAGTTTCCAGGGGTAGGAGGTGTAAAGAAGCTTTTGAAGCTTTGACAATCATACCAGATGAGAAAGTTGAAACTTCAGGTGCTGTGATGAGGGGTACCTGTGCACAGCACTGTGGATAGGGCAGGCAGCCTGTGCAGGTCATTCCAGTAATTAAACTTTACTGCTTCTAAATATGAATTAGTACAGAAGCAATTAATGAAGATATCTCTACTTGCCACAATGTTGTTCTGCCTCTCATAAAAGGGAATGTATGGCTTGTGTTGAGCAAGGAATATCTTATTCAGGAGCCTATAAATTTCCTGTGTGAAAAACCTCAAAATATTTGGTATTTCACTTGTAGGAATACTGAGTTTCTGCTTACTTAAGCTGCTGTGTCTAACTCTGTTCTCAGTTAATGTGGAGGTTTCAGTGATGCAGTGCTTTCCAGCCAGGCTCTCCTGTGGAAATTTATTTTTAAAAGGGTAAATAAGATGTTATGAAATGTTTTTCATAGTAAACTTCAGACATGGACTCTTGTGTTGGACCCACACAAAATAATTGTTCAGATAAAGATGTTTGTTTTATGGAAGTGAATTTTACGTTTTGAAACTTGTGGCCTCAAAGGTCATAATTTCCACACCATGAGAGGAGTTTTCTTGCTTTTTGAGTGAGCATGAACATTTGTCTCTTACAGTTGTTAAACTGAACCTGTGCATGTAAAGGCTTTATATTTATTCCTTCCACCATTGTTCGTTTAAAAGGCCTTGTTGGAGAAAGCTCTTTCACAGATAGCAAGTCCCAGTAAAAAGGTTTAGCATTGTGTTTATTTGAAGAAGAGTCAGACCGGTTTGCTAGTACATTAACTTTTTTTTTAAAATCTTCCTCAAGCTAGTTTTTTTAGAAACTAAATGCAGGGCTTTCTAAGTCACACTGATGTGTTCCTGTTCACAAATCATATTCTTGTGAAACCAGGCCCTGTTGCACTTCTTAAGAGCTCTCTCCTTTTCCATCTGTAAGAAAATAATTTCAGTACCGAATAGGGAGCCATGACTCTGAGTTATCTAGCTTTGTTTTACAGCATCTCATTGATACCTGTTGCTAGCAATAAGCTGGGAGTTTTAATTGTGCTTATTGGTTCTTGCTGAATGTTGTGTGTCAGTTTTCATGGTGACATTGCTTCCAAGGAAGGCAGTCTGCAATTCAGTATCTCTATACAGGACTGCAACAGGATCGTGCTTAATTTCTGTATTGAGGACAATTTGGTAGCCAAGCACTTGCTGGGATTAGTGCTCTTTAATTGTCGATTTCTTACTTAATAGATGAACAGTAGATTGTCTAGGCAGTGTCATTTAGATCAGAGTGGGCTATGATATATGGCATTTGCTTGGGATATAAAACTGAAGACTGTGGATCTGAGATCCCATTTAGATTGCTAGTAAAGATTAAAACTTCCATCTTGAAACTTCTATCTTGACTGGGCTTTGTTCTACAAATTATCTGGAGAAATAATACAGAAGATAATTACATTTCCTACAGCTGTTTCTTTAAAGATTATCCAAATGCATTAGCGCACCTGTAAAACTAAATAAAATTAAGTTAAATATGCTGCAACTAATATACATTTCCCCACTTAAGATAAAGGGCAGAAGACAATAGAAATGGAAAACGAGTGCATTCTGGCTTTAGATGAAAATGCTGCTATTGAACTGTTTCCAGAACAACATGTACTTGGATCAGTATTAAAGGGAACTGTTGTGCATATCTAAGCCAAATGACCCAGTGCATTGATAGTGCACAGCATATTTCACAGTTATATAAATACCTAAACTGTTTTTTTTTTCTAGTCTATAAAACAAGTAAATTAGAATTTAAGCTAAAAGTAAAGAAAAACTGTCTGCCTTAAGTATTTTTGTTCTGAAATTGACTCCAGTAGCTGCTCTGTTATTGTTAGAGGGAAGCATGCTACTAACTTAATGATTCCAGGAAACAAGATATGTGACATGCTCTTCTATTTGACAGTAAAGAGCCCCTCAAAGCTGCATTGTTATACTCACTGTGCCTTTAGGTAAAAATGTCAATAGGCTTCCACTTTATTTCAGTTCTTAAAGTAATATTTAGCAATGAACAGATATTTCCTCCATTTTAATGAATACCAATAAGATCATTGCAAATGCTGGCAACAGGAAATATTTTTCAAGGAAGTGAAAAAGACTGTTGTCTCATTTCTGCTTTCATTTCATTTATCTACATCTTTCACATTGCTTTGCTTGTTTTAATTTCCTTTCTCTGTCAACCACTATTTTTGCTCTGTACTCATGCATGCAGTGGTTTGTCAAAGACTGTTTTAGTCTGTATGAATCACTGAAGAATCTTGTGGAAGAAGTTAAACACTTATGTCACCAATAAAAGAACATGAAATTTCATACCTTCTTTTAAAGAAGGCTTGTTAATAAATGAGCAGTGTTGATGTCAGTAGAAGATCTTAAACACCCATTTTGTACTTTAGCACTACATTTTTGTACAACTGTAAGTTTATATAATTACCTGTAACTTAAAACATTAGTAGTTGAGAATGTTTTCTTTTACATAGATTACAGAATGAAAAAGGAGGAAAGTGTGGCATCATTAAACATCTATATACATAGATATACTGTAGTGCTTGTTGCAAAAAAAAAAAAAAAAAGATCAAACACCAATATGATCTAGATCAAATTTAAAGTCTTGAAAGTGTTACATGGATGTATAGATAACTTGCTATTTTGTGCAGATCTACAATAAACAGGTTAAGAAAGACTGCAGGTCTGCTCACAAATAGCAGTCATATTTGTCACAAAATCAGGGTGTCTTGGTAACTTGGTGTCAATGATGCCAGGTTTTGGCCTTATCTTTACTCGAGGCAAGTATTTGTTTCCTGTCGAAAATTTCACCTTTTTTTTCTTTGCTTTCCTTTTGTTTTTCCTTCTTCCGCATTGTTTTCATTTTATAACTCTGAGTGAAGGGATAAAGGATTCAAAGTATTGAAAGCCCCTTTTATTGTTTCTTGTTGGGAAGCTTAACCAGTCTTCTCAATCAATAATTCTTAAGAATGTACATCCTAGGGTATTGTATTTTTTTATAGTTTGACATGAAATATTTACAAAATAATGTTTTAAAAGTTTAATAAGCTTTTGGGCAATACTCTCAACTGGGTTCACCCAATGAAGGGATGTTTTCAACATCAATACTGGAGGATAATAAAAATGAGGAGTTTTTACACATTTTATTCCTTTCCATTGTTTTCTGCCTTAATCCCCCCATTTGTTTTCCATTAATGATCTGAAGTAACCTTTCCCTGACTCAAAACAATCTCGAGCTTAAACTGTCTGGCTCTGACAAGAAATAGGAAACAAACTGTTCAGCTTTCACCGTTCTGAAGAGTCCTCCAAAACCGGTACAAGTGCATTTTGAAATATGACTTACTGCTCTGTCAACACATAGGATTTTGTTATTATAATTTCAAATGTTAAAGAAATATTTTTGTTAATCCTTTGTCTTCTTTTCTCACTCATATTATCTCCTAATATTTTGTAGAGAAAAAACACAAACAAGAAGAATTTAATTTGTAGTGGAGTTTAAACTTTAGGAATGTATCAAAAATCTAAGTGATAGTCTCATATTTATTATATGTCTTCTTGAAACTTTCTGGAATGCTTGGTGACCTTTTACTATAACAATATTTAATACAAGTAGTATTTATTACTCAGATTTGGAATGTTTTTAACTTTAAAGAGAACCAGTTGCTTGGGTCAGAGTAGTAGTCATCAGTTTTGTCCCTGGGCAAACTTACGCTTTGGAATTTTTTTCCACAAAAGTGGCACAGTGTTTTCCAGGCTATACAATACTAATTTAAAGTTATCACTGTTTGTATACATTATACTGGAATACAGTTATATCATAACCTTCAGCAGTATAAAGGCAAATATCATTTGCCTTCCACAAGAAATATTTTATGTATCTTACCTGCAAAAAATGGTTTTTCTTTCATGAAGGCCAAAACTCTCGGTCAGGAGATTATATTTTGATTGAAAGAATTATTGTGTTCTCATGCTGGTTTGTCACACAAATTCGTGCTTATATGAATTTATAAATTATATGTACAAATATGCCCTGAACATGTATCCTCAGTTAACCCATGCATATTAAACCCCACCTAGCCATGCTGATACAATGTTTTACCTCCTGTACTTAGTTGCAATGTAAAACAAGGTTGTAATACTTGAGTGGAGAATGGCTGCTTTAATATTCAGACTCACTCACAATGTTCTATAATGTGTTGCTCTGTGGGATATTGATGTCTTCTAAACTTTTGATAGCTTAATAAACATGAAATTTCATTCTCTTTGACCAGAAAAGGGTATAATACAACTCCTATTGTTCAATTTTAACTGTAATATGGTCTTAGTTCTGTTTATAGCCTTTGCACCACTACTCTGACCATGGAAATTATTTCCTAGGCCCTCCTGCAATCATTCTCAAGAACATGTCTGCTTGTAACTGGGAAATGCAAAAGTTAGACTTTACTGATAGTTTTTATTGGCTAGTAATTTCCTTAGAGTCCCTTTCTAGTCTTCCTTTTAAATTTCCTCTTTATTTATGCTTTGGCTACATTGAAATGTCTTCAAATTGTGAAATACATTTTAAAGAGACAAAGATTGGGATCCTAGTACAACAGTTCATTATAAAATTCACTCAGAAATGTAATTTTTTAAAGATCTGTCACCCTCTTAAACACTGCTTCTTATTAGTTGCTGGCAAATGAGAAGTTATCCTGGAAATTCCTAAGGAAGGGGGCAGGAAGTAGCAAGTGTGTTTTTTGGCTAGGTAGATAAGGATGCCAGTAGAGTTTTGGATTGACTCTGAGTTGGTCCCTCTTGTGGTTGAAAGATGGTTGTGAACATGGACACAGATGAAGGTAGTTGATGTGTAGGGGTCTGAAAGTACCAGAAAGTTCCTAAGGTGGAGATCCTGGCTAGAAAACAAAAGTTCTTGCTCTGAAGAGTGGGGAAAATTGAGGTACCCATTAGCGAATATGATAGAAAGTTGATTTTTTTGCAGACAATTTCTACAGGAAATAGGAACTTATTGGCATCTTGTATTCCCATATTGTAAAGTTCTGCCCAGCTCTCTTTAGAAGTCTTACTCATTTTAATCAGGTGTTCCCTCCCCCTTGTTGCTTGTAGAATATAGATTTTCCTCTTTTAAGATACTAAGTTGTGGAAGGGAGGATCTGGAGACCTTCCACAGACTAAACTGGGACTTGCAGGTGATTTCCCCCCAGCTCTGCCCTCAGAAGAGTTGTGCTGTTGCTATAAGCAACTTTATGCCTGATGCAGGTACAAAAGGTGTGTGATCTATCTAAAACAGAAGTTAAATCCTTCTCTAATAGAAGTTGTACCAAGGGGAGAAGATACTGTAAGTCTTCAGAAACGTGTTTGGTACCCTTCTTCCTTTAGGAGAGGAGGAATTAATGGAATCTGTTTAAAGCAGTCTGTTTGGAGTTACTGCACGTGTTTGAGCAGCTAGATAACTTTAAATGTTGTAAAACTGTGGCATGTTCCTTAATCTGTTTATTTCCATTCCCTTGTGTATTTTGATAAAGGATTGGTACAGTTGTTTATTAAGCAGCCAAGGAGGATGTAGTGACAAAACAGTGTGGCATAAGTGAGTTATAAATTTCATTTGAAGGATTAAAGTAATCTATTACATGCTTATTATAAATATGAGGACTTAATCTGATTAATCTAGATGAGTTAAAGTTTTTATGTTATTACTAATATGTGGTAGCAAATATGGACTTTCTAGCTGCATTTATTTCATTGTTTTGGGGATGCTTGTAGCTTGAATAAAAAGTTTCTTCCTGGTGTTTTAGTCAAAGCTGTTTGATGTTAAGTCAGATGGATTTGGGGGAATATTACATCCTATCATGGAATATAGAAAGAGTTTCCTTAAAGTTCTATTTCTACATTTCAGGACACTTATTTATAAACTCATGAAAACCTTCACAAACAAGTTTTGTGGGAAGAATATTAAATTATTGGTCCCCAAACCTGTAAGCTTTGTTTCTAGGATTTACTGATCTAAGAGACTATGCTGGCCAGTACAAAGTGGTTTTTTGTAATGGTATATTTACAAACTTTTAATAAAAATGAAAATATGAAATTGCTATTTTGAATAAGTCTCGCTTGTTGATCTACAAAACAAAAAAGTGTAGTTTTTCTGAAATAACTTTTACAATTCTTAAACTTGTGCAGATGCTTTTAACACTGGAACAAATATTTATACTGGAGTTAATTTCTTTAGTCTCCTATTAGAATTTTATAGGCATTACAATTTACCAAGTAAGGGAAATCTAAAAATATCAGAAGCTGCACATACTTGGGTATTATTTCTGTATGAAAGTACAGTATATGCCATTTTGCATTTAATACAGTCTTGCCTAGCAGTCTGATTTTTGACTGTTGTTGTGGTCTGTTTTATGTAACTTATGGCAAGTTTACATATTTTCATGACTGTTAATACTAAATTCTATACTAGCAAAAGGTTTAGGAGTCCTTTACAAGGAAACATCCAATACCATGTGGTCATTGTGACAATTTATGAAACAGAAAAGGAGAAAAATAAACAGCACCAAGCCTGACAGAGTTCAAGAAGTGTTTGGACAATACTCTTGGGTACACAGTGTGACTCTTGGGGATGGTGCTGTGCAGGGCCAGGAGTTGGACTTGATGATCCTTGGGTGGCCCTTCCAACTGAGTGCATTCTGTGATTCTGTGATCTGTTTAGTGAAATATCCATGTTTTAGTACTTAATTCTCCTGATACCATACATGGCTGGAAGTGAATTTATGGTTTTTTTTCCTTTAAAACAGTTCACAAAAAGAAGACATAAAAAGCTTCAGACTAAATTATTGTTTTTAAAAGGAAACTATAGGGGAAACAAACTCAAGTGGGAATTTAGCAAGATATTGCTTGTAAATATCCCACTATTGTGTCATCATCCCTGCCTATTTTCACCAGTCACTGGGATGTTTTGTGCTCTTTTAAGTGACATGGATGAGATTGGATGAGTTGAATCGAGCCTGAAACTAAAACTCTAAAGCTTGTGCTTTATATTCAGATTTAAGTGTGCTAAGTGTGGTATACATAGACTGCATCAATCAAATGGACTGTATAGACTTAAACTTAGAAATACCAATCAGACTATCCTGCTAAAAGTTCTTACTCATATTTATTAAACAGTTTGGTGAATTATGTATTTATTAATCCAAGTATCAGCTTTAAAACGTGGACAGTAGTAATGAGCAAAATAAGTAAGCAGTGGTGTACCTATAACACAAAATGCGTAGTTTATGATGGAAGATTATTGACTGTGGAAAATGTGAAAAGTGAAAAAACCTTCCAGTGATTTTTAATATGAAAGAATTTATAGCTATCAAAACTAAACACATACTTTGAGGGGTGTGTGAAACCAAATGTGCTTCGGATTGTCTAACAGGCAATTATTGCACATAGATTTGAGCTACAAACTTTAGCAACCAGTTAAGTGGTGTTACCCAGTACACTTGACTTGTGACAATTTATATTGCCTTAGACTCTTAAAATTTAGGTTATGTGACTTAAGGACAAATGTTTTGTTAATTTGGAACCAGTGACCAAGCTTAATTTATATCACCTCTATATATGTGGGTGGCCAATGATTTCGCACTCAGTTTTCTGTTCCTGCAAGCTGTAGGAAGCTCTCTCTGTCACTGAAAAGAATTGATTCCAGTTGGCTGCTACAAGTGTTTGCTTTTGTCTTGCATCGAAAGATGTCCAAGTTACTGTTAGTGGCATGTCTTTAGAATACCTTGCCATCTGCTGCACAGGACTATATGTTTGCTGGTTTTTCCAAATTTGAGCATTGACTAATTAGGACCATGGAAAAAATTAAACAAAAGTTGAGAAGGGAAAAAGTAATGGGACAGCTGAAAAGAATCACGGGCATTCCGATACACTCTTTAAATAAACACAAGCTGTTTCATGCACTGAACTTGTTTTGAGCCTTACTTTTCTGTCTGCAGTACACAGCATTTATCTAGGGGATCATATCTATTTTTGCCAAAACATTTAGAGAAATAAGAAGTGTTCTGCTCTAAAGGCTCTGAAAATCCAGGCTGACTTCATAACACTACAGAATTAGGAGCTTGATCACAAGCAGAATACTAGAAATGTGAAATTTTTAAAAAAATTCTTCTCTTCTAGTTTCCTGAAAATGAGAATATTTCACCCTGGAAAGGTGTTAGGGAAATGCTTGATGGGTAGATGTCTCAAAGGACTGGTAGCATCATTTCACTCTTACTGCTGTCCATTTGATCCCAAGAGCAGGTTCAGTTATTGTGAAAGCTGAACTGTGATGTTTCTCTAGGGGATAAATCATCATCGGGTGAATCTGGAACCTGAGTTCTAAAGAATGAGATTTGTTCTTTGCCATGTGTAATCTTTGTTAAAATTTTCTGTTTATTAGTCTTTGTCTGTGCATTTAATTGGAGTTCTTTTTGTGGTGCATAGGGCTGTCTTCTCTGAGCCAGCCAATGCAAGGAGCCTAGGAGGTACTCCCAAGAGTCAAATTTGGCACCTGATGAAATCAGTTAAATCTGGGCTAGGAAGTCTCCTCAGTTTGCCCCAAAGTCAGTGGAGTTAAAAAATATACTTGGCCTATTTCTGTGTAATAGCTTGTTTTTTGATTGGTATGTACAATAAAAATGCAGTTAGACCTGGGAACAGGTCTTTAACAGGCCTTTAAAAAACCCCAACACAACCTCCCCAACAACAATGGCTAAAAAACAGGGGGGGTTGTTTTAAATTCTTGTTGTCTTTTTTGTTCAGAAACCCTGATGATCAGATAAAGCTTTGTTGTAAAGGGACAGACAGCAGTGTATTTGAACAGCTCATCCAGCTATGGAGTACCAACCAACATCTTTGGCATTCAACTATTTTGGTGTAAATGCTTCTACTGGGGATACTCATTCAAAAACTCATTACCCAGTCAACATAATCAACTTAAAATAGAGGTTTAAAAAATCACATGGTTTGAATATTCTTCTGAATGTAAAGACATAGATAAAGGCAGGAGGACTTCTTGGTTCAGAATTAGAATGTTTTGCAGTGAAGTTAGGCAAATCTAAATTCTGATTAGAGAGTTAAATCTACTGAAATAATATGGGTTCTGAGGTTTTATGCTAATATTTAAAACACATAAAATATTTACATTGTGCAGGTAATCCATATCTCAGAATTCCTAGCTTGAAATCTGTGGAAATCTATGAATGTGAATACAAATAATCCAGTTTCATGTTATTTTAAAAAGTATGCTATCTGCTTGTTTTTAGGGGTCTACCCTAATGTGAACTTAAATAAGAATTTTACCTAGTTTTCCTTTCTTGCTTTAAGAATTCGTGTTCTCTGTAAGTGTCCATGCCTAATACAAACCATTCCATGATTTTTAAAATATGTCTGACATCACAAAACCATCATAACATATATTTAATATGGCTTACAAACATAACTATTGTTTTCCTCTCTGTAATAGAGCTTTCTTGGCTTTCTTTTAATCTTTTCCAGAAGGCCAACATGTTTTATATGAAAACAAAGTTGGAATCATAAGCATCTAATTTTTTTTTTTAACATCTCCTTAGATGATAAAACCTTGACTTTTCATTTTTACTCTGCAAGGTTAAGTTTGTGTGTGTGGCCAGGGTACAGCTGCTGTCTCTGGGTAAGGGAACAAGCCATTGGTATGGCTGAAACCACAGTGTGTTGTTGTGCAGCACACACTGAATCAGATGGTGATGGCTGGCAAGTTGTGTTCCTTTAACCTCTTTCTGTCAGGCTGCACCTGTGATTCAGACTCTGTGTCTCTCCTTTTTCTCTCTTCCCCTCTCCCTTCCTTCTGCTTTTCCTCCTCATGCTTCTGCAAATCTCTTTCCCAAACAAGTGGAGTTTTCCCTTAATGCTTCATTCATACAGTTACAAAACTTTCTTTGTAGTCCATTAAATTTTGATATTTAATGTTCTTTTCATTATAGTATTATACCAGAATTTATGGAATAACCAAGATACATTGGAGGATTAGGACTTGAGAGAACATACATTCAGAATTAGGTAAGAACAACATAAAATTATTCTTTTTCTCTTGAAAATATATTCCACTGTTGGAGCTTCCAAAAAGATTGGTTCTACATGCTGAAAGATCCATCTCAAAGTTGTTAGTACTGAATGCACATCTTCCTGGGGTGTGAGATTACTTAAGTAACTGGCAGTACAGTATTATCAATTTTTATTCAAGACTGGAAATACGTGACCATTTTTAAACGTGGTTTCCTCCTGTGCTGCCCGCAGTGTCTGGAGGCGTGCCCGGTGCGGGTGCGAGCGGAGCGCGCTCGGCAGTGCCCGGCTCGGCCCGCAGGGGGCCCGCGGGAGCGGCAGCGCAGGGCCGGGGGCGCGTCCGGGGTTCCGCTGCGGAGCCCCGAGCGCCTGCAGAGACCGGCCCAGGGGAGAGGGAGCGCTCACCCCGCTCCTCCGGGGGGCTCCTGGCCATTGCTGCTGCCACCACTGCAGCCTTGCTGCTGCTGCCTGCTTTTGTGCAAGCTTATTCTTTGAATTGTTGCCTGAACAACCTTCTGAAACATATGTAAATTTTTGGAACAAAGCATCAGGAAATCCTCTGTGAAGACAGTATCAGCCTTGTGTTGTGGCCATTTTAGAAGTTGGATATGCTGAGACTAATTTCCTTTAAGTCTGTGTTAGGATTTAAGAAAGTAAGCTGAATGATTTCTAGAATAAAAAATGGCAAAAATAATATAATAGGTATTGGTAACACCTGTTTATTATTTCAGTACTGCAGTTACTAAAAGTGCAAAAATGGGGAAAGAGGATACCAATTTAATTTGATGATCTCCCTTGGTGAGATATATGAGCACACTCAGATGTGCCCTACGGCCATAATCTACCTTATTGCCTACGGAGTAGGTCAGCTAAGGTGTTGTGCCAAAACACTTATAAACTACTGTTATGCCATAGGAATAAGACATTTACAAAATACTTATTAAAATCTCTCCTTGTGCAAGTCCCGTCTGTAATAGTGTTCCATTCAAGAAGAGCTTCTAAATAAAACTTCAATTTCCAGTGCTGTCAGTCTGGTTAGATTTTTTTTCCTAGAACAACTTAGCGGTGCTTCCTTGGTGTTGAGAGAGAAAAATGTGCCCAGTAGGCTCAAAAGGTTATCAAATAAGTTCATGTGACACAGTGTTTGTTTTACTGTCCTTATTTCAACTTCTAATTTTCTCCTTTCCTATTCCTTTTCTACTTAGAGAGCATTATAGGATATTCACACAGCAAACACCCTGACCATGAGGTTAACAGCCCAGTTTTAATAAATTTCTTCTGAGTGGCATTATCTCAAACACAAATTTAAACTTGCACAAAACATTTAGAAAGTAAAACCAAAGACATTCCAGGTAAAAAAAATTTCTAATACTCTGTGGAAAAAGTGCAGAAGTCAAACCAGGGCCTATTTTGTGACAAGTCTGTCATTGGTATTTAATTAATCCCTTAGCAGTTAATGGTCTGGTAAGTAGGTTTGTCCTATCTTGTACTTCCATTCCCACTGCAATTGTATGTGTTCTGTTTCAGGAAAGATGTTTTGGGGGTTTTTCCCCCAAAACTGCTTCCATCTTAAAAATTGTGATTTTAAAAATTTTTGGAAAAGAAACAATAATAGTATTCTGTACAGCTTTTAAAAATATATTTTACTGAAGTGGGTCTTGTAGTCAAAATGTGTCACACAATTCTATCCATTCCTTACTAAAATATGCCATTGCTGCCATTCAGTGCTTGTGTGAGAGTAGCCACACAGGACCAGTGCCAGTTAACTGAAATTTTAGTAGGCAGATGTAGTACAACGTTTTTCCTCATTTTTCTTAAGAACAGATCTTGATGAAAATCATTAATATGTCAAATTAATGTCAGTGTTACCTCCAGTGGGTTTTCTAAACACCAGCACTTTATGAGAATGCCAAAGCAATTTGGTTTGATTAGAAAATCTGGTTCCTCTCATAAGAGCAAGTTTGTGTTCCTTTTATGTATTTGGGGTTTGGACTCTTTAACAAAAAATCAAGGTTTTTTTTTTTAATAATTTGATAGGGCTTCATTCATGAGGATGTAACTGCATTTGAAGATACAAGATAGCAGTTCTGCTCTTGGCCTGTTAGGACTCTTGACTGTGTGCTTTCCTCATTTCTGAGCAATTTTTTTCATGGTTCACTGCTGTATCCTGTGATTTACAGCATTCCAAAACTTCCAGTCTTCCTATTTTTTTCCTTTCAGAAAACTTGCTCTTTATATTTTAATGTAATATTTTTTGCTGTGAATTAAATCCTGTGATATAAATGCAGGGGCTACAGAATTTGTGTTCCTGACCACATTCTCTGTGTTTAGCTGTGGCATTAGATACAAATCCTGAAGAGGATTGCTGGAGGTTATGTAATGGTAACTTCAAAAGTTACAATGGGACATTCTTCCAAATACTGAGTCAGAGAAACACATTCCTGTACTAAATGCCTATTGAGTTGATAGTTCAATTTAGTAAGTCTTTGTTTACTCTTTAAGCCTCACAGTGTCAGCTGGAAAACTGAATGTTTTTCTCTAGTAGCCAAGCTAAGGGAGTTGTTTTCTTTGCAACATTTAGTAGGTAAAAGTTAAATCAGTTTTGCAGGAAAATGTGGTTTATAATCTTGTTTGTGTTGAGATTATAGATGCTATATGTGTCTGTACACAAAAGAGGACAATCTATAATGCTGAATAGGATTCTGTTGCCTAAAATTTGAGGTTTTTAGCAAAAAAGATACCCTACTCATTAAATTCCAGGAGTGATCAACATCGTGTTGTTTTATAATAGTTATGAAACCAACTGACTTACCAAAAGATTTCAGGCTCTTGCCATTGAGACTGATTTGGAGAAAATTCTTTGAACTTGACTGTGTAAAAGTGCGCCTGGCTGTTGAGTCAGTCCTTTAAAAAATGCATGAGTCTCACAGCTGATTAGGAAACAGGAAGGCAGTTCCTTTGGCAACAGGAGATGGAGCTAATGCCATCAGCATGATCAAAAGTAAGGGCAAATTTAGAATTTAAAATGTCAATACAAATTATGGTTTATTAATGAATTTGTATTTACAGCAAGCCCGTTACTTTTTGAAGAATTACTTTTCCTTTTATGGAAAAAATAAGACCTACTCAGATCAACCTTTATATTTGGCACTTGAAAGGAGCTATGACAAAGAAATAAATTAGTTTGTGTGGGGTGAACTTAAACTGAGTCAAACCAATGTCCAGTTCAAGGGCCTATCTTTAGCAGTGACCAAGAGCAGATGCTTAGGAAAGAACAAGGGAAGAGTACAACCATTCCAAGTTCCCTGTGCATCTTGCTCCAGACTCTGCATCTCAGAAAGATGTGTGCTTTCTTTGTTTACTAGCTCTTGATGGTTTTTTTTTTTTTTGTCCTGTAATTTTGGTCACATTTTAAAAACATGGTAAATTACAGCTCCCACAAAATCCTTCAAATGGTTATTATTTTCCTAAAATGTAAATTTACGGTTCCAAATGTTTGCATTAAACATAAATAATGGACTATGACTGAAGGACTTGAACATTTTGCTGTGTTTCTCAACCGATGGGGCTGACAGCTGTAAGTGTTGTCCATTTTATTCACCACCCGTTGTTTCAGTGTAGGATGCAGCCCATGAAGCAACAGAGAGTATGAGCAGGGTTCTGATTCTCTGCCTGCTATCCTGGACATCCTTTTCATTCAAGGCATTTACTGCATACTGCATTGAGTCCTTTCAACAACCATCCTAAAAGCTTAGCTTTCCTCTTTCTTTAAGGATATTGTTTTGATCAAAAATGGTACATCTTTTGCTATTAGCTGAAATTTCTTTCATGTCTTTATTTTACTCATGGCTGTGTTTTAGGAATAAAAAAATAATCCAAGCTTGTTGCACAAAGATATGATTATTTTACCCACTGTGACCTGAACTATTCAATGCTGGACCTGATGGAACTTCTACTGTTCAGGGGCAACAGGAGCCTCAGAATATTGTACAAGATATCTGTATCTAAGGGCTCAGTTGCACACAAGCAGCTCAGAATTAATGCTTCAAGAAAGCAGAGGACTATTGTATTAGTCATTATGTTTTATAGCCTGTAAAATTTCCCAGCTGACTGATGATCGTCTTATGAACGCAGTGTGGTGGGATTAGAATATCAGACACTACTAAGTACAGAAATGATTTACACTTAGTTAATATTTCTAACTGCTCTGTTTATTTTACTGTCAGGTATGGAAGATCCATTTATAGAACAATAGCTACATGAGACTATGCAGTAAAATGTAACTTTCTAATTAACTGATGGGCATTTTTAAAATTATATAAGATGACTTCATGATGAAAAATGGCCTGAGTTGTTTGCTTACATTATTTCATCTTGCTCCTACTAGCTTTGACCTATAAATTTGTCAGAACCTCAAATTCCAGCAGCATATTGTTGAAGCAAGAGAAATAGCAAAACAGGCCTCCCCAAATATTCAAGAAATGGATTCTTCTGTAACAGTTTTATTTTATGTTTTGCTATAGCCATCTAGGTCTGGAAAGGGTTAGAATTAGTGAAAAGTTAGGTTGCATTTTCTTATTGATTTTGGTGGGATGAAGAAACATTGCAAGGGAGATTAAACAGGATGTGTAAAGAAAAGGAGAGAAACTGGCTTAGATAAAAAATAATCATAGCAATAAATTATTTTGCATAGGTTGCTTCTTAACCATCCCTCGTGGGCTGAGAGGGGCTGTAAGAGCTGAGTCATAAAGGCAAGCGTGGATGTGAACTTCAGTGAACACTTCTCATGCTTATTTCAAATTTCCTGTAATCTAAGATAATGTTTTCCACTGACAGTAATTATATCTCTCTGAAACTGTCTGTGCAGTAGCTTAATACCCTGATATCTGGTTTTCAGCTGCTCAGTAGAAGTAAATTTCCTTGGCCTGCAGGTACACTCACAGAAGTTGGCATCAGTGGGTAGGAAGGAATGGAAGCAGCCTTGGCCAGTTCAAATACCTCCGGAGGCTCTTGCAGATTCCTGGCAGGCATTCCTGCTTGACAATGTGCAAGTTCTTACGATTTCTTCCACAAAAATTTTGCTTTCACACTGCTGTGTTTCTGCTTTGTCATCTGTGACTTCTCTACTCAGGTTTGTTTCTGGTTTTTAAGTTTATAAATGAACAAAACAGTGACTTGTACTCTTTAGATACCTAGAATTCACTGGAAGTTAGAAGAATGAGGTAGGCAATCTAAATATTTGAATACAAATGTTTTGGAAGTTAAATAATGATTGTTCCTTTTTCTGTTTTGGAAACAAAAATGTATCTGACTGCAGTTACTACACTTAATGATCTCCTTCATTTGCTCAGTTTGTGAGACACACTGTTTTCATGTGTTATACACTTCTGCCTCAGAAGGAAAAGAGAACCATATGTTGTGCTTTAATGGTAAATCCCAGGGATTGTCTGTGTGGTTGTAAGGGGTGTGTAGATAAGCCGTGACAAAATGATTGCCCCCCTATCTAAACTACATCTACAACAGAAGACATCCAGTAAGTAATTCTGTAATTCTACTAAAGGGCTATCTTGCTATCTCATGCTTTTTTAGAGACAATGTGGATTTCTTACTTTCACATCACACAGCTAGCTTGGGCTAGGGCTCATTTTGGAGACTTAGAGATAATTGTTGAAGACAAGACTCTGCAATATCAAATGCAGTGAGAGAGCCCCCATGAATGACTACTTAAATGGGGTCACTGAATACTCTGAGCATTTTGTAAGTTGTACTGCTAGGTGGTGATTGTAGCTTCACATTGTTCTGGAGGTCTGTGCAAGAGAAGAAACTGCTTCTTGTGTTAGGTCTAGGTTCTTCTTACTTTGACACTTAATTCAGTTATGAACATTTTTTCTCAACGGTTTTTGATGGCAATATAGCTTTCTTGCCCTGGTATCTCCTGTTCTGTCATGAGTGGATACAATACAGACATTACTGGAAACATTTTTGGCATGCATGAGATGTAGGTGGTGAAAACCATCTCACCTGCTAGTGTTAAACATGGTTGACTGTAAAGAAGACGTAGTTAAGGAGTTTTTTCTCTTTGCTCATATTTAAAGACATAAACTGGTAATATCCAGCTGAGTAAGATCTGCTTATTCTTTTTCTTATCAAGAGTGCTATGGGAAACCTAACATCTGGAAGCACTGTGTGTCAGCAAGTCACATTTGTCCTCAGGGTCATTTTGGACCATGCAGAACACCACTAGTGTATTGATGATTTACTTAAGGGAGCAACAGAGATAGTGAGTTGTTCTAGTAGTGAGAGAAATCTGAAATATTGAGTCTGATGGGAAAAAAACCCATTTTTTTCTGTTTCAGCTGTTTATTTTGTAAAGTATCTTCACATGTAAGAAATGAAGTCAGATAGATCATTTGGCCCTTTCTGCAGATTAAAATTTTCATCAAAATTTATGTGACTATATAAGGAAAAAAATTCAAGCGTTTGGTAAAGTTTTTCTGAAATTATACATTTGGTTATTAATTGGCTACTTGCACTTCTAAAATAACTCTCCATGACAAATTCCTTTTGTTGTATAAAGCAGCTGCTCAGGATTAATGTCACGTCAACGTCTCAGGCTGCAGGAAGAGGATGGATGAGTAAAGCTAAACCTCAAATGTCAGTGAGCTCTTTATTTTTACAACAGAAAACTTTTGAAAGTGATCAAAACAGCTGTCAGTTTAGGCAAAGAAGAAAACCAATGACTTGAACACTCTATTGCTTTATCCGTGGCTGCTTCTTCTTTTTTTTTTTTAATAACTGTCTTGTCTTAATGGCACATTAACATTAACTGATTAGGAACTATTTGCAATAGATTGCAATAGCAAGGATTGATCATTATATGCTTTATATGCTGAGCACCTTTTCTGACATCTAATCTGGCTCACTGAGACTGTTTTCTTATTCAGTGTTATAACAAGAGACATGCAAGCAATCAATTTGTCAGCAAAGCAACACACCTGAAGTATCTGTAGTGAGGTTTTATTACTGCCAGTTACTGGAATATTCAGGACTCTCCATTAGAATTTTTTGAAAGGCTACTTACGACATGAAAGAATGGAAGGGAAACAAATCCGTGCCTATCTTTGGGAAGGGAGAGAAAGCAGGTAAAATGTTATAGATAAATGAACTTTAGCTCAGTTCCCATAAAAAGCAGTATTTGTTAAAAACCCCCAAAATCAAGGTGTTTAACAGTCAGAACAAATTTTCACGGGGAAATTGCACCAAGCTGGTTTAATTTCTGTCTGCAGGGGCAGTAGACTTAATACTGTCTTGGGCCAGAAAGTGGTCTAGATTGTCTTGAGTGCTTTCAAGTCCTAAGTCTTCATGAAAAGAGTTTTATTTACTTACTGATGTTATTGGTTAACATTTGGTTTCAATCTTGTGTGATTTTTGTTGGAAAAGCTGTTTCACAGGAGATGTTTGATTCTTTCATATCTTGGGGCAAGAAACACCTGTAGTAATGATGATTTATAAGCAAGTTAGCTGCCCAGGTCAGTGAAAGTACATTTAAATTGGAGTGCTGCACATACATAGCTGTGTGAGGTATCGGTGTAACCCTGGGAAAGATCTGGGGTCCCTGCTAACATGAAATAAAGATGAGCTGTCATGTTGATCACTACTTCCAGAAAGTAAAATATTTACATTAAAAGATGGAAATCATGCAAATAAATTGAGAATGGAGAAAAAACGTTACTTACAGCAACATGGAGAGGAAGTAGAGCTTCTTTTATAGTTCATAATCCTGTAATCTTGCTGTGTCTCAAACTGCTTCTGCGTGTCAAGATAACTCCTTTAGCCAAAAGGTGTTTACAACAAGGTAAATTACTTTAAAAATAACTATGCAATCTGTGTCCTTTGCACTCTGAATAAAATGATGCATTCGAAGATAATTGACCCATCCCCTATTTTGTCATTTTGCTTTCTGTTAAAAATTTCTATTGAATTTGTAATGAAAAAGATAGCAAGTTATTTTTTTGTTTTAGCATAGCTTTCTTCCAATACCAACAGAAAGGTGACAGTTACTTTACCACTAGCTATGAAATCTGTAGTAATTGTACATGGAATCTGTCAACTTAGACCATTGTAAAAGGCTAAATTATTTGTGGAATAAACAAAAATTAATATTCTATACCTAATTTTCATTGAATACATCAATATCAACTCAAAAGTTAGATTTTACACTAATATACAGGATGTGGTGATGTTGTAAGAAGGTATTATTCATTTGTCTTGGGAAAATTTGAGAACAAATCTTGCTCAATAAAAGAATTACTTTTTAAAACCCCTTAACAACCAAAAAACCCCAAGCCCAAAACATATCTGTCTTTTACCTCATAGCTCATGAGTTCCTTTTTTTTTTTTTTTTTGTTTAAAAGCAGAATGACTTCAGTAGATTTAATTTTTAAGTGGCTGAGTAATCTTCTGTAAAAGTAGATGCTTAAGAATTTCCCCTTGGAGTCATTCTATTCATGTGCTTTGGGTAGTCCTTATGAAGAGACACTATTCTCTAAGCAAGTTGCTTTCACAATACTATTGATGTGCTCAGAAATTATTCATCCTTTTTGGAGGGGAGAAGCAAGGGTGCATTAGATGTTAACATTTCCAAAAGTTTGGTATGGCATATTTACTGTCAGAACGTTTGTATTATAATAGTCTTGTATTTCCACATTTGCTGTTCTTTCAAATCAATGATGCTCAGAGAATACTGTTCTTTCTCCTATAATTTTTCAGTGTGCAGTTACCTTTTTTGCAGAAAAATGTTGGCCCTGACTGTGTCCCTCTAGAAGATAATTCTCTTCCTAAAAAAAAAAACTGAGATGTGACAGCTGAGACACCTCATAAAAATATTTTTCCTTTCTGAAAGTACTTGGACATAGTTCAGGGTCTGCATCTAAAAGATGTTGAGAATTAGTTAAAATGAATCCTACTCATCCATGGCTCAGGCCAGACACCTAGAACATGAGAAATGTGTATTGAGGGAAAGTAATTATTTCCCCCCTTTAATGTAAGTAAATGATTTAATATTAATAAAATGGGGAGCTAATTTGCCTCCTTACTTATGATGCAGACTTACAATCAGGTCCAAGAACCTCAGCAGCAGTACTAACATGGCAGTAAGACAGCTTGACAGGACACTCCTATCCAGCAATAGAACACCTGGAGTTTTGTGTGAAAGGGCAAGGATAGCACTGATGTTAAAAGCAAATACCAGCAATACAGAACAGTTGATTTTCTTTGCTAGTCTGTAACATTCATGTAACTCACAACAGTGGGGTACCAGTGATTGTTCAAATGTAAGGACCAAACCAAGTCTGTGGGGTAAGCTGTTCATGATACTGGCTGAAGTTATTTTTGCCTAGATTGTCTTATGTATTGTCTAAAATTTGAATGCTTTTCACTGAAGGGAGAAGTCAATCTTACAGGTTTTATAATGAACCTGAAAAAGCCTTTTCTTTTTAAATTTATTTGAAGGAAAATGAAGATATTTGAAGAAAAATATGATAGTGTTTGGCTATGTCACAAAGCACATTCACAAGTGTGCTGAAAGAACACAGGCTATTTGTGCATGTCTTGAGAAGAAAAACGTGGGTAGGGTTTAAATAAAAGCTGCTGTTTGATTCACCAGACCAGTTACAAGGGAACTTGACTGGTAACACATCATTTTTTTCTGGAATAAAAAGAGGTTATGTAAGCTGATTTAAAATACAGTAGAACTGTGTATTCAGAGAAGGAGTTGAAGGCTTTTAGAATTGGGGAGCTCAGTCCAAAGTAAAAGAAAACTACTAATTGTATTTTTGACAGAGACTACCCTTATGATTTTTGTAGGCTGTCAGCCCTGAAGCTCATTCAGATGTTTTGGCATTCATTGGAACACATGAAATAAGTTATGAAACTGACATAAAAGGGAAACTTGTAGAGAGTGTAGGAAATTTGTGCTTAATTTTTTCCACAATCAGTTAATATACTGGTGGTTGTTAAGGAAACTACCTGAAGGAACAGAAAGATGACATTTCAGAGTAACTAAATCCTACAGAACTCCAGAGAAATGCAGACATCAGGTGGAATTGTAAGAACTTGATGTCACAGTAGAGTCAGTGTTTTGTGACAAATGTAAGATAAATGCACTAAGCATGCTATTTGTTAGAATTTATAAGAAATTGTTTACTCAAAGCCCAGTTGGATTGGATGCTTAATGTATTTGAACTCCTAATGAGGACAAAATGAGGTCATGAATCTCCCTGATAAACACGAGTATATACATATGCTTTGACAAATGTTGCTGATCCACAGAGCTTTCTTTTAGATAATTAATCATAACATGATTTGAATTGAAATTAATCTTTAAAGATCTTCTAGTCCAACCCCTTGCCATGGGCAGGGACATCTTTTGCCATGTCAGGTTACTCAGCCTGACCTTGAGCACTTCCAGGGATGAGGCATACACAACTTCTCTGGGCAACCTGTTTTGGTGTCTCACAAAAGAATTTCTTCCTTAGAGCCAATCTAAATCTATCCCTATTCACTTTAAAATGGCTGTCCTTTGTCCTGTCACTGCAGACTCTGATGTTAGCAGCAACACAACTTATAGGAGGATTGTTCCTTGATGTGATGGGCACTGAGATGAGGCTGCCTGGCTGGTAGCTCCCATGGTCCTCCGTATTATCCTCTTTAAAAATGGGTGAGATATTCCCACTTTTCCAGTTACTGGGACTTTGCCTGACTGCCTTGACTTTTCAAATATGATGGAGAAATTCTTTGTAACTACACCAGCCAATTCTTTCAGGACCTTGGGATGTATCTCATCAGGTCCAGTAGACTTGTTTATGTAATTAAGCTGTCAGTGGAATGAATTGAAATGTGGTCATTCATGCAGTTGAAAACAGAGCAAAAATTTTAGAGGATGTTCCTTCTCAGCCTGTCTTTGCCAGTCCCATCTTCATGCTTTCCTCTTAGTTTCATGTTGAGTCTTTCAGTATCTTTCAAGAATGTTCATAAATGTACTGTACTGGAAAATTTTAAAGTAAACACCCCTGCACCACCCCNAAATTTTAAAGTAAACCCCCCTGCCCCCCCCCCCCCCCCTTCCCCCCCAATCTCTTTTCAAATCTACCAGTAATCTAACAAATTTGCTTTATGAAGCTGAACAATTTATGGCTACTTGAATGCATTTTTCCAAATGGTATGAAATGGATTTATCTGCATCTACTTCTGTGAGCACAGGGTCTGAGCTCTGAAGTGCCTACTTTGTGCACCAGGAGTGATGCATGCTGCCTTTAAGACTTGTGTATGTGGCTCCAGAAGATCATCTTCAGGTATGTCAGGCTGAAATAATGACTCTGATGCTGTTTTATGACTGTGATGCCAATAAGAATAGGACAAGGGTGTGTATGTCTGTCTTTACCAAATGTTATGCTACTTCCTGGGGAGTAATATGTCTGGTATAAGTTAAAACACCCATTTGGCCACTGTAATATTTTTATCTGGGACACAGTCTTGTGGCAAATAAGACCAAGATCAGGAGTCTCTGCAGAGATATTACAGCACCTGTTTGCAACCTTTCTTCAATTGCATTATTTATTCCTTGATGAAAGCTTCTTTTTGCATTACTTGTTTACCATTGTGATATTCTGATAATCATCCCTGCACTGTGAACTGAATTAATTGGTATTTCTCAACCACAAATGCAATCCAAGCAATTGTTTTTGTAATTAAACTCAGTTTCCAGTTTACTTTACTTTGCTTACATTATCTGGTTAGGCAATCATTGTCTGGAACATAATAAAATAATCTAAATTACTGTTCTTGTAAGAATAAACCAAACAATCATTAATATGCTATTGCTTCCTTAGGGACATTCTTTGAAGATTGGGAAAAAAAAGAGAAAACAAAGAGAAATCAATAGAATATGGAAACTGTGTTGCCATAAAGGCATTTTTGAACACTTTATTTCATTTGAAGTGCTTAGAGAATGTTGAAGAATTAAATGGAAAAACGAAAAGATTTCCTATGGCAGGAAGCCTTTGAGGCAAAAGTGTAATGAATCATGTGAAGAATATTGCTCAAGTGCAGTTTCTGTTCTTAGAATCAAATGAGCTAGACCTCTACAAAACTGTGAATTGTGTATATTTTTGTGTGCCACTTTTTTATTCAGACTTTTATAGGCATAGTTAAACTAGATTAGCAGCATTCTTTGCTGGAATCCATAGTAAACTTCTGAAAGGCAGAGTAAATACACAAACAATAGCCTGCAGCAAGGCTTGCTGCCACTGACATGTATCCACTGCTGTCTGATTATGAGATAGTCACCAGGAAGCTAATTGTGTGAGCACCTGTAAGTCTAAACCTTTCTCATAAAGTCTATCACATCAATTTCTGCTCCTAAATGAGGCCTTTAGATTCCTTGCTATGCAAATAGTGACACCCCTGCAAACAAATTAAAAAAAACCCAAAACCCAACCAATAGCAAGAGATGCTAACCCTTCTCTAAAGCAGAGTGCAAAAACATTTCTTACTAGCAATGCTTCCTTGTTTTGAATACACTTTGTAGATCACTGTGCTTGAAAAGATGGTGCCTTTTCTTGCTGTATACTCCACCTGTATGGAAATGAGTTACAAATGTTCTGTGCCTCATTTTATGCTTCAAATATATTTGCCTTTCCCCTGAGAGCAATGGCAAACCCCTGCAAATAATCCTGGTAGATTGTTGGATGCCACTGTTCAGCTAGAAAGGAAATATGCTTTAAAAATGCCTTGGGCCCACCTTCCCTCACAAATCTTTTTGTGCTTTGCTGTTTTTTTTGCTATTAACTTCTCAGTGAAGGGCTATCTTTTCCTGAATTCCTGGAAAACTGTTGGTGTGTACTGTGAACAGCTATGGACAAATAACACAACAAGAGGCTAACACTGAATAGCTGCTATTTTTAAAAAGGTCTTATGGCTTATTCCAAAATGCATTGCTTTATCCAGTGAACTTGGGCCTGGAGTGGGCTATGTGTGTATTTTATAAATAGTTTTTGTCCTGAACTAAGCTCTTGGATTTCCTTTAGAATGTAAGAAGACATAAGGATGTAGTTTAAATTACTGCCAACTATATCGAGATTGGGAAGAGCTGTGGAAAATCTTAATTTTCTGGAGAAGGTTAGACTTGGATGCACCAAATACTAGTTGCAAGGGGACTTAAAATGTTTAAGTATCCAACAGATACTTTGTCAGAAAGGAAGCACTATAAATGATTAGATTGAATGCACAGTCTATGATCTGTGTGGAATGAAACAATAAAACTAGTGCTGTTATTACTAGGAGGATGAATGTATATAGAGAAAGGAAAATCTACTAAAACCAAATGTTTGGTTCAGCAATATGCTGAATGATATGGGATGCCTACTACACGTGAAGCAGCTAAAGAAGATTTTAAGACAAAATAATTATACAAATGATTTTCAGTAATTTACAGTTATCTGTCCTTTCTTCATGGAAGGACATAACACTTCTGTGTTGAGAACATCGTAATGAGTAAACTAATGAATTTACTGACCTGCAGGAAGGAGCAGGATTGTAACTAACCTTGTATATGTACACTGAAGTGTTTACTGACTCATATTCTTAATGACTCTTAAATTTGTTTTAAGACATGAAGCATGATTATTCAGAACTATTTACATTACTAGAATGTTCCAAGACCACAAAATTCAGATGTATTCTGAATTTGCTTATCAATCAATTAATTAACCTATTCCAATCAATTAACCTATTTCACATCCTAGTTAAAACTACAGAATGAAGAAATGTGTATCTGAATTCTTCAAATGCTGTACTAAAATTTCCTGTAATTATTCTTTCTGCTCTACAAATGGAGGACTTCAATTTACCCTATGCTTATGTTAATTATCTTAGGCAAGCGTTCAAAATTTAAGTGTTATTTTTTAGCAGCTCATTTACTCGATGTACTGTCTGTAGTCTGTTGTATCTAATAATACCAAGTGTAACTTGGACCATCTGGTAAATGTGTTCAAAGGAGGGTCAGGACTAAAATAGGTGAGTTTGCAAGTGAAAGATACTCATTGGAGCTTATGAAGCTCCAGATTTAGACAATGCTGTGTTTCATTAGCAAAGATTTGAAATAATCTCCAGCTTGGTAAAGGAATCAAAGAGTCTATAGGAGAAAGCAGTAATGTTCTGCTTTCAGACCCCATTCTGGCTTGATTGCAGCCTGTCTTTGGGCTTAGAATGAGTTGTTTGGCTTTTAGGTTGTTGGTTCATGGTGCTGAAGAATAAATTTTTTTGCTTTTTTCTTTTAGGGACAGCAACCTTAGTGATGTTAGAAATGTACACAGGTTTAGGCTGAGAATAAAGGTGTTACAATGACAAGTTTACTAGAGGGGAGAAGTATGAGTCTGAAAATATGTGTTTCACAGGCTTGCTCTCAAGCTAAAGTCTGCCAGTTTTCAAAAAAGTCTTATGGAGATTTGGATCCTGTTGATTCTAGGCCTGCCAGAACTTTTACTGCTTTTGCATATATAGAGACAATAAAAAAATGACCTTTTCTTTCCCCCAAAAATGACTATGGAAAGAATTGTATTAATGTAAATAGTAGGTTTGGAGTGTTTTTTATCAATATGGTCTATTTTGCACAAACTTCTAGAGCAGTATTTCACTTTTGGGCAATAGTGTTTGTGACTTGCATGACACTGAAGCAGTGATAGGTTGTGCAAGAGATCTGAGGATTAAGCCTTTTCAAATTTGGTATCTAAATGAAAAATACCATTTCCAATATAAAACTGGAATCTATATTCAGAGACCAGATGCTGCTCTGTAGAGCTGTCATAACATCAAAGAATGGAAGTTGATGACGTGTAGAATTGACTACAGATTGAAGGCCAGTGCTGAAAACCAATCCTTCCTAAATTGTGCAACCAGTTTGCAAAATATTAGAAAGCTCTTTTGGATTAATAAATAAAATGAAAACAGTATCTTTCTGTTTGACCTTGGAAGAATGTAGACTACAAAAATGACTATGGGTTAAATCTTTTGTTTCTTAGACTTGTATAATTCCATTAGCCATATGGGATAGGACAGGATAGAGGTTAAGCATTTCCAGAATCTATTTCTGCTTCTCCTGTGGGTTACTTAGACCTTGCATCAGAGGTATTCTGTGTTTATTTCTGTCCTTCCTACAGCAAATGGGGAGGGATTAGAGAGAAGTTTTGCTTTACTTTACCTGCTACTCATTAGCAGCTGAGATACAAGTGCATTGTGTATAGTAATTGCTGCTAGTGAGGAATGACTGCTTTTCTCCTCAAGGACAGGGAAGAGCTATTAATCTGAGGAATGTATCCGAAGCATTTCTTCTTTCTTTAGCTAAGTTGATTATGTATCTTCTCTGAATTGTAACATTTTCTGTATTTCACAAATAAAGGTTTTCCTTTTACTTAAAAAAAAAAAAAAATCTTCCAGTTTTTGCTGCCTTAATGGCCTGAAAATATCCTGTGCACATTTGCAGGATAGAACTGAGATTTTTTTTTCCCAGTGAACTCGTTATGACACTTTTCTTTGTAGAATTATAAATACTGGCAGTTATTTTTTCAGTCAATTAAAGTTCTTATGGTTGTTCCCAGCTTTGCTCTAATGCCATGTGTATATCTTTCAAGCAAAATGTACTCTGTACTAAATGGCTTTGTTTAGAGTGTTTCTAATAGAAATGTCCCTGCCACATGTATCTGCTTGGTCTGTGTAATCTCTTGTAGAATGTTTTCTGGCATTGAACTGACTGTGTATGTTTAAGCAAACCTACTTCAGTTTTTGCATCTCTGTTAGTAATTAATGTAGCTTGGGGTATCCCCAGTTAATTATGGGGACAACCAAGTTTTACAGAGATGTTTGCAATCAGGCATTTGGTTGTATATAATATTAAAAAAAATTACAGAAAACCTTTGAAATTATGTGGGTGTGGTGAAACATTTGTTTCCCTTTTTTTAAAGTGTTCTAATTTGGGGCTAAATGGGTCCACTTGATGTTTGTGAGAACATTCATGTTGAATTGGACAGAAATAGTACTTAGATGAGACTGAGTCAGCTTCCAAGGTATTTCCCTTATTCTCTGTGCCTACTATTTTAACAGACAACATTGGATTTTAAGGGTATTCTGGAATATCAAGCCATGAAGGTAAATCTAAATAGTTCAGGGAAGCAGAATATAACCCTTCAATCACTCAAACCCTGTTTTGAAAGCACAGGTAGGGTTTAATGAGGTTTAATAAAGTCTTGAACCAGTGCTCAGCACAGGCAGAGTGTAATGCTTAAAAATACAGTTTCCCTGAAGGGAATGAAAATCTTCACTGACTGCAAGGGATGGTAAGGTAGGGCAGTAATAATCCAGGACTTCATCCTTCTGTGGATCATCATGTGTAGTATAGGTATGTGTGTACAAAATTTCTATAAGGAATATAGAGAAATATATATGTTTCTATATATTCCTTATATACATATAAAATGTTTGCATCCATATATGTACTAAGGAGAAAGAGATATGTTCCTCAGTCTGCTTCACAAAGTGGCTTCATTTTTTTTTTTTAACACACTTTATTCACATGCAAGCCAGGAGAAACAAAGTGTCCTTTCCTAATCCTGCAGTTTTGTTATTGGTTTTCTCACCTCCTGTGTGAGTGGAATTGAGGTTGTCACCTCATTGTGGTCAGTTCCACACCTTTTTCAGGGTAAACAGCATGCAAACTTGTATAAGCAGCATCTGAGCCAAGGCCCTTTTATAAACCAAACTTTAATTTGTTATTGTTCTGGCATCTATGAATGTGTGTTAGAGACCATGTGGGCTGGCTGTGGAAGGCACTATAAAAACTAACAGTGGAATGTTCATCTGGAGATGTTGTATTATTTATGAAAACTTGGGGCCCAATCCTGCCACCTTCTCTCACGCTAACCATCCCACTAAGGTCAACCAGTGATTACACCTCTTTAAGAATAATATATGTACATAAAACTTTACTGGATTGTATAAAGGGATGGAATTATCAAACTTCAGAGAAACTGTGTCTGCTGACATCCATTGGATGTTGAAATTTGTGCCTTTTGAAATGAAATAAAGACTAAATTGATATGATATGGAAAGGAAAGAACTCTTTGTATTTAGTTACATCTTCTGTTTTAGATGTGCTCACTGTTAGAATTGAATAGTGAACTCATATAGTGTGGTATTTACCAAAGAAATGTCATGGTGAGAAGTGGGTTGCCCTCTCCTGTTGGTGTCTAGTCCTTGGTAAAACATCAACTAAAATTGAAAGTGGAATATAAGGTTGACAAAATAGCAAAATTCTCTGATGAGCAATGCAGAAAAGCCAGGGTAGCAATTAATGTTTGCATACTATATATAATTAAAGATAAGTTTGTAATTTGTGAAAAATGTAACCATATTTATTCTGAAGACTAATTTGTGTCAGCAAAATATGATCATCAGCTTAGAAACTATAACAATTTGAGCTTTAGGATACTCCCCCATTTTCTAGCTTCACCTTTACACAAGCAGACACAGAGAAATGGTTTTGACTGCTTTCCCAAAGAGTTGAGCTTTTCTTTTTTCAGGACACATGTGTCACATGTTTTGGGTTTCTTCCTGCTGCTTGAACAACAATCTTTCTTTTTGTGAAGTACATTATACATGGCCTAAGACCTATGGTTATTATAGGTATAAAACAAAACTAATTTTAGCAAATCCATTGAGACATATGGTAAAAAATTCCATTGACAGCATGATAAATGTGTCTTATATTTGGCATAGCTTTAACATACCACTTTTTATTGTTTTTCCATGACAATCTCTCTCACAAGTAGGACTGTAATCTAAGATTGTTTGCAATGGGAAGTGTGAACTGATCACAACATGCAAACAGGACTGTCTGCAGCCTGGAGTGTAACCCATAATACTGTCTTTGAAGCTACTGTGTTTATTCTGAGGCCTTGCCCCCGGGACAGTATGAATTGGGTAAAAGAATTTGTTACCTTCCCAAAACTGCAGCCTCTGACAACTAAAGGTGCAAAATTCTCCCTGCTGGTTCTGAGTTCTGGCTCCCCACGTAGTATCACATTGCATTAGTGGCCAAACAACAGTCAAGACCAGTTGTCATTCAATATAACACACATTTTGAAACAATTCAGATTTGGAACTGATTTCAAAGCCAGTTAGATTTCTATAAGGAATTCATTAAAAAAACTGCCAAACACAAACAGCTAGTTTGAACACTGAACCAATTATTTATGTACATAGGCTGCATATTGAAATGGTTTTAAATCTGAACCAGTTCATCTGAAGCAGAATCAATTTGGTAAAGGTATCAAACACATAACTGCTTCATTGAATAAGGCATTTTCCCTGCCACTTGCTGCCTTGCCACTGCTGTATCCATAAATCATCTGAAAAGAGTTTTTCATATCACAGTTTATGATACAGCATTCCACTGTGGAGGTAAGAGTGAATGTAGTCCTCTGTGTTCCACATCATGCATAATAGGCTGTAGCAAAGTAATTTTATGCCTTTCCCTTCTGCTCTCTGTATAAAGGAAAAAATTAAGTGCCCTTTAAGTGTCCTTTTTTAGCAAGGAGGATGTTTGGAGCCATCCCTGGGCCACTCTCCTAAGTGGTAAATATCGTATATGTAAAAGGACAGCAGCTGTTTCCTGGGATTTTTATTTATGCAAAAACTGTCCAGGACCTGGATACTGTGACTTGAGACTTCATAAACAGTAACCCGAACTTTTAGTGCTAAATTGTACAACATCCATGTACTTCCATGAAAAATTTTCCTTAGGATGATCTTTAAGTTATATCTAGTCTAATGTTTTGAGTTTTCTGATGTCAGGATTTCTCACATCATCCCAATGAGACACCTCACTTGGGTTCATATGGAACCAATTCTAGGCAAGTGGTGGCAGTGACCCCTTTGTCTAAGTACTAACCCTGACCCTGGCCAGATCAGCGCAATGCTGCAAAGCAGTTTTCTGTGACCTATCTGCTTGCAAGTGAGTGGAAGGAGATCTTTTTATTACAAATCCTCCCTGCTTTGGTGCTCCTCAATTTCAGTAAATCACAGGCAGCAATCTACCATTGTTTTTCCATCCTGGAAAGAGACTGTGTGGTGTTTGCAATTGAAAGAGCTTCATGATCTAGATTGGGGCTTTCAGTTGCATCTTCTTACCTTATTACAATGGGATTCTTCTTTTTTCTTGCGAAGGAGATGAAGCAAAACAAATCTCTTTTCATGTAGTCAACCACAGTGAAGTTAAGAGGAGGAAAAATTACAAGCCATGATAAATGTCAGCAGTCAATATTGTTTCTCTTTACAGAACCATAAACAAAATCATGCAACTAGTCTCTAAAAGGTCTCGATGACAGCTCTGGTAAATTTAAGCAATCTGGCTACAAAGATGAATAGTATTTTCCTGTTGCACGTTCTCTCTCTTTCCCTGAAACTATTTAAATCTAATTAACCTTGTGTCAAACTCTCTGATTTCCCTCCAATGTTCTAACACAGGGCCTTAAACAGTGTTGATTTTTTTTTTTTTAATACCAACTTCTCTTAAAATATTTGGTTTTAACATTTATCCTTTTATTTGCCTGTGTAACAAAATAAATTATTACCTCAGTTCTATGGCTATGACACTGAATCAGATGGTACCCACAGAAGAAAAACAGTTTTTTCTCAAGTACAGAATGCATGTGTGTACAATGGCTGTCCTGCTCTGGCTCAGTTTGGGTATTAACGATTCTTCTTTTTGCCAGTCTTTCATTTCTTTCCATTGCATGAAATTTCACTTCAGTAAAGCCAGTAAAGATTTTGTTATTAAGTGCAGTTAGGAGAAATTATTACTTATCTTTAGCTAAAAAATATTAATTTAATTAATATTGGAGTTGTATAGGAATTCCCAGAATGACTGCCTATCTTCTGTGCTGTCTGTAACCAGGGAATCAGGAGAGTTACCGTGGATGCACCTTGCTTCAGCATTTACAGCAATGATACTAAATTGATTTTGTATCTGTTACTCCTTTAGGATAAAGAGGATTTTACTCCTATGCCCAGTCTAGTTTGATTTTTAAGCTTTGAAAGAAGGAGAAAAAGGTTTAAAGTAAGAATAGTATAGAGATGATAACCAGATTTTCATATTGTTCCATTTTGTTAAGTGAAATCTTGAAGTTGCTTGGCCTTCAAACAATGATATTTGTTTACTTATTATAGGTATAAATCAGTAGTGCTGGCATCTAATCACTTTGGCAGGGATTTTACTGGTCAGATAATGACAGAAGAACAAGTTTCTCCTGTGAAAGTCCAGTTGCATTTAAAGATGGACTACTAAGGTAACAAGGCAGTTCAGGTCTCCTACATGACCTTCCTAGACATAGCTAATAGCATTTTATTCCTTGGGATTTTATTTGGCTTTGCTGTATTGTACTGTCTTTAGATGTTTATGCCATCCTATAAAAGTTGATTTAACTGCATCTGAGCATTCTGAATACAGAATTTACTTGATCAGATTCTTTTAAGACTTCCCCAAGGGCTCAGAACTAGATTCTTCCCATGATGGTTCCAAAAAAAATATTGTACCAGACCTGCTTCTGCTTGGGCAGGACACTAACATCAAGGACTTCTGTTTGCTCTCACCTGCCTTGCTCTCACCTACAGAGCAACCAAGGGTAATTGAAATTTGCAGTGAATGTATTATGTACATCTTAGTTCAGCCTTGCATTTTTCATTTATTTTTGGCAAATGCTTGATCAATTACTTTCAGTGTAAAAATGCATAGTCACATCTTGCTTCAGAAGGATGTTCACTGTTTTTTAAAGGATCTTATGGCAGTCTGTGTCTTCATTCTGAGCCTGAGCCTTGTCCTCTGATACCCGTTGCAGCATACCTGTCACCTGAAAAGAGCTACAGTGAGGGAAAGCATTTGCATAACTGGACAAATAATGGCAGAATCCTTTGCTATCAAAGTTTGAGTTAAGGTCTGTGTCCTGTAGAACAGAAAAAGTGCCTCTAGTCATGCTTTAACTACTTTTTCTAACATTTTTCTCTCATTTTCTACATGTGGTACCTTTTGCACAGATGACCACCTGCTCTTATAGACCAAACCAGCTGTTTAGCAATGTTGTATTGTTGAGATAAGATTTTTTTTTTTTATTATTTCTCTGAAGTACTTAACAATTTTTAGCCTCTGATGCTCTTTAAAGTTCAAGTGCTTTTGAAGATAAGGCATATTGCAGACACAGCATGTGATGGAATAAGTGAACATAGAATGCACTTTACTCTCTGTTTGATCTCTCTAGAGGCTGATAATTGGTGGTGGCATTGCTGGGCTGACTGCAGCAGTAGCTGCCAAAGCAATGGGAATTGCTGTCAGGGGATTTGATACCAGGTGGAGTAAGAAAATATGGCTCAGACTCTAGAACGCTGCTTAACACTTTATAAAACATTCTGGTCAAAATTCTGCTTTGCATTGAAGCAAAACATTTTCATTCAAAAACAATCTGGAAGGTTTCTTTCTGTCATGAGACTACCAGAATTCTTAGTTAATTAATTTCTAATTAACACAAACTTCAAATTATTGATTCGAATATTCAGAAAAAGAATTTAAAATATGCTGCCTCCTTTCTTCCCAGGTCCAACTTAAGACAAACATCATCTTCCTCCTTCCTTCCTTCCTAGCCTCAACTTTCCTCAATTTTCCCTGCATATTATACCCAATCTATCCCAGTCCCTTTGAATGGGGGCTTGTGTGCAACTGTTTTACCCCCACCCCTCATGACTTGGAACATTGGAGAGCTCAAACATCTGTCCCTATTAGCATAAAATGCTTAGTGACAGATGCATGTACCTAGGTGTTTACTAAAACCTACTAGGGAGCAGTGGCTTCATGATTAGGTTTTACCTGTTTTTAATCAGTGATTTAGAGTATTTGCTTCTCTTTGCTAAGGATTTCCCAGTAATTTTCAATTCAGACTCAAAGTAATTAATACACTATATTTACTTCTGAAGTCATCCATGTGTACGACATACCTCCCTATTTACCCCCTCTAGTAAGAGTTACCATTCCTAGTAAGAGTCATTAAACTTGGTTTGCTTTCCTAAACATGAAACTGGGGGAAAAAAATCTTCAATTATAAGCACTAGGAGTATGATGAAGTTAATGAAAGAATGATCAGTAATTATATGGAGCTGAGGCTGGCACTACAGTAGAAACGCCTCATCTTGCAGAATTTGACAATTATCAGGTATAGATTATACACCAGCATTCAGAACTAACTGATGTGCAGGGAAAATGCAAATAACATCAGTGTTGCTCTAACAAATGAAAAAGTAATCAACATTGTAGTAATAGAGATTATCTTTCCTTGAAGTCAGCACAGAACTCTGTCATGAAGTTCTTACAAAAGTGTTGTGGGGTAATAAAGCAATACTCTTTCATAAGTAATGAAACCACAAATTGGAATATTATTCAGAGATAATTCTGTCTTTGATTGTTTTATGCACTGTGACTTTTATAAGCATAGTAACAACTTTTTTAACAATGATATTCATAAATGCTTTTAAACTAAATCCTTCATTAACAAAAAGTTTGAGTGTTCAATTCCAGATATAGGAAAAGAAAAACAAATTCAGAGATTTGCCTAATTTCACAATTTTAAAGTAGCAGTATAGAAGAGTTTTTAATATGAATGGTAGATTTTATGGGATTACCATTAAAGTTTATATAATTTTTAGATGAGGACTAAGTTCCAGTGTGATGTGGAAAAGTCATGCAGTATATAATGGTAAGATGATATAAACGTGCAATTACATGTTTGTAAGACCCATCAGTTGAAGCAGTTTAAGATGCTATCATTTCAGTATTTGGGAATTTACCCAAGAAGGAATAAATCTCATCAGGAGCCAAACTGGGCAGTGGGCTATGAAGCAGAATGCTTGCTGCCACTGTCCCCCTGCAGTGGATAGATGCAGTGGCCTGTTCTGGAGAGCCAGGTGAAACATCCAGCCACAGTATTTTGATTTTACCTTGTATTGACCACTTCTGGGGCTGCCATACTTCACTATTATGTTGTGATTTACTCCAGGATGTGTATGGAAGCCAACATGTGTGACTTCATATGAGATAAACTGGCAAGCTTAATATCCAGATGGCTATCCTGGAATGGTGAAATGAAAGAAACAAAAATTTAGGGTACAGTGTTCAAGGTCAGAATTCAATGTAAATTGTTTTCAGGGCATGGCATTAGGATTTGTTTGGGTTTTTTTGATGTTCTGCTTTCATAACAATATGAAGGTATGCTAGAAACATGGTCCTAATCCAGATGTACTTGGAAGGAATTGCAGTTTTGAAGGTATCACTGTCTTCTTCCTTGGGATTGACTGGAGTGCAATTAATCTGTGAAACACATTGTGCAATGTGATTCTTATCATGAGGTGTTTTCGCATTTGAAGAAGTACTTGATTTCTTATTCTCAAAAATAAGCACCATATGGTTTTGTAACCAGTTCCCTGACTGGCCTCCCAGCTCATTTAATCTCTGGCTTCCTGACAAAATTGCTGACTTTCTTTGGTCATGCATCAGAGTAAGCTATTAGTTTTACACAGAAACCTTAACTTGTAAAAGAAAGCTTTAGTAACTCATGTCTGTAGTAATATGCAAATTTGATTTACTAGCATGTATAAAGCAGGCATCAGATCTGTGGAGAACATGTGAAAAGTTTCCAACACATGAAAGCTTTGACAACTATTTATTTTGCTTTCTCATCAGGGTGTGGTGAACACTGGTTACAAGGACTTGCCAAGCAGAATGGCTACTCAAGCCAGTAGCCTTTTTTCCAACAACATCTTGAAATTATTAAAGCTGTTTCTCCTGAGAAAGAATATTTTCACTTTGAACAAAAGGACGATTTAGACTGTGGGACTGTTGATCATGTCATTAAAGGAATTTGGGTCATAAAGGTGATTTTCAACACTAAAACATTTTTTATAAAAAACATATAAAATATGTTTTTTGAAAGCAGTGGTTTTGTTAGGGAGTTTAATCATTATGAGGAAATGTTATCATTCAATGCCTACATGATAATGTTGGGAAGGGAATTTCTTGCTTGTTTGAAGCAGTAAAATATGGAGCAAAAAGACTTATAAAAATGTCGATACTCTGAAATTACTGCTATCCTGGGCTACTGAGCTCTGCCTTAGCAAAAGAACTCCAAGTGCTGGAGTTCCAATGTGTTGAACAAAGCAGCTGATAAGTAGGAGTAGGTGAGCTCTGTATGATACTCAAAAGGACTTCAAGTAGTGCAAGTACTTCAAAAGCCACATGGTCTGGTGACCTTTACCACATCTTTGCCCCAAGGTCAGGAGAGCTGGGCATTGCTTCTCATACAGATACATTGGTTTTCTTTTGAAACAAGCAGGAGTTTGGCCTGAGAATATCAAACATATTTCAACCCTGATATGACATCATTAAGCTATGCCCTTGTAGTCTCCATTGTAGTAGCTGCAGCCCTCATGCCTTCCTATATCCTTCAGCCCCTTATTTTGGAGGAGAAAAGGAACTAAATATACAGTTAAATTAGGAGACAGCCTTAAGAGCTGTGAAAACTGATATTGCTTGTGTGCTGACTGCAATTTTCTTTATGCAAGATGTTTCTTGAGATAAACTGATTCTTTTTCAGTCAAGTGTATTTTGGATGTAGTTAAGAAGAAAAATTAATTTCTGTAGTCGTGGTGAATTGAAGATTGACAGGAATCCATATTTGCCTGCAGGTAGCATTAAACCAAACTACAGTCATGCAAAACATTTACATATTGGCAGACTGGAATTACTTTTCAGCTAAGGATGTGTTTGTAAAGAGAAGCATATCCATGTTAAGCTATTAAAGAACACAGTCCACGATTTAGGTAGGTTATCTTTTTAATGTTTGTTTTCTGTGCTTTTTTGTGTGTTTGCTTTGTGTTTTTTTTTTTTTTTTTAAATTTTTTGTCTGATTGTTGTTTTTCCCCCTTCAGTGGTAAGTGTATTACATCTGAAATACATCAGGCCAGAATTGGTTTAGTAGGAACATAAAGTTGTTTTGTACAACTGACTGCATTTAGTGGTTGTTGCTATTTTGCAGATCAAGGGTTATAGCAATCAGTGTAAGGTAAAGGCCAAATTCCATTCTATTTACTCATGTGAGTAATCCCACTAATTTCAGAAGGACCAACAAGTCATTGTGACAGAACTTTGCTGAAACAGTCAGCCCATAATATAAAGAAAGGTAAGATACAATAGGAATCTATCATAATGATTGGGGTTTTTTTCTGCACCAGGAAGGTGTAAAGCATTATTTCAACAACCTTTCCTAGGGACAGCACCCTTTTGTATTACAAATAAAGATTAGAGCAAGATCGGGGAGAGTCATACCCTTATAATCTAGAATTATGACTACAATTGGAATCTATATGAGAGGCACAAGAGATTTTATCTATATTTCTTGTTACCAGTTGGCATTTTAATGATGAGCCATGCTAGGAATAATAATGTAAAAATAAAGTGACCTCCTGAAATGTAGTATGGACTAACACTGAAAAGCCACAGACAGTGGTAAGTCAGGTTTGCTAACATGTCCTGTTGCTTTCCAATTAAATGAAAGGCTAAAAATTCACTTTTCAGGGTCCTTAGTGAATGACCATATGCCTTTGGTTACCAGTAAATTTCCGCTGATATTAATTAGGTATGAAATAAAGAGCCAGTATAGTATAGGTTAGGGACCCAGTCCAGGGCCAATGGAAATGAACATAGGCTGTTCTCAAAAGCTCTTGGATCAGGGCCTGTGTGTACTGCATAGCTCCAGATGTCATTATCTGTGTTGAAATATATGTATGGAATGGAAAAATGCATCATATAGCAAGGTTTTGATTATGTTCAGGAGTATTTTTCTCATAAACAAAATTGTTATGTGCTTTACATTAAAAATAATGATGCAATGAAATAATAATGCAAATGATAACAGAAAAGGATACATAGAGCACAGCTTTTCAAGGGTTCACTACCTTCAAGACTCCTGTTCAAGTTCAATGAGTAAAAGTAGAAATAGCTGTTAGTTCAAGGAAAGCAAATTCTGGCAGTATAGGAAGATGACTTTTAAGGAGGAAAGCAGAGAGGGAAGTCTCTTTCACTCATTCCTTAACCATACTTTGTACAGCAGCTGAAAGCCCTCCCTTATTGTTTTCTTCCAGGGTCATGGACTTACAATGTTTTGTCCAAAGTATCAACCCTGTTTGAAGAGTCTCCTTGATTAACAGTGGGCAATTTTGTATGTGAATTTTATATTTTTGTTAAAAACTTTCTAAAATGACAGTACAACTGAAAATTAATCTGTCATTTCTAGGAGTGAGATTGGAATATCTTGCTCTTTTGGGCTTTGCCTTCATCAGAGTTTCATTCTGTACATTGATTTGCTCAGAGCTTACTTGGGTATATTTAACAAAACCTTGTGCGAGCGATGACAAAATATGTCTCTGAGTAGAATATCATATTATCTTGGATTAATGAAATGATCTAGTCTTTTCCTAGAGAGGAAAAAAACATTTCCTTAAACCACTAACACATATGGTCAAAGAGACTAGTACTGGAAGCAATAATATTTCCTCCCAAGGAAGTATTGTTGAACTCTTTGTGTGGTCTGCATCTTTTAACAATGTTCAGATGCTACACTGTGGTCTGTATTTCTACTAATGCAGTAAAGGTTGTGAAAAGCCTCTGGGGAATTTATGACATATTTGATTTTGCAGTTTTTTTGGTGAACCATTTCTCCACATTTGCCCAAGTGGAATATTTTGTATTTCATAAATTTAGTTTGGCAGTCCCATGTGCATCTGCTGAATGCTGGGGCACACACTTTGTTCTCACGTTGGCCAAGAGTCTATTATTCCAAAATTAGTTTTCTGGCAAAAACAATGTATACAAGTTATGCATGCAAAAGCATGAGCAGGAAATGCCTTCTGCTGTCATGGGTGTCTGTGACAACTTCTGTGGAAGAAGGGTTCGGGTTCTACACCTGTTTTTATTTTATGATTAATAAAGAAAAGTGCTTTTTCACTCTTCTGATTGCATAGTTTTTTTCTTTATAGGTTTGGCAGGTATTTTAGGACTGACGCTTGTTTCTCCCAATCCTTTTTTTAATCAAATAGTGATCAGATTTATTCTTGCTGGGAATAGTGGTCATCACACTACCCAGGGAGTCACACCTGGCCTTCATTTGCCTTTCATACCAGAAATTGTATTTATTATTCCCAAGTGTATTGTCTGCAGCCTTCTTCTCTCATATGCTTCACTATTACAGATTTAAATTCAATTTCATTAAAAGAGACATATAGGAAATCAAAACAAGGTTAATAACTTCTCCAAAGTGAATTACAAATGAGATTACAATTTGAGTTCCTGCCTCAAAACGTTTACTCCTGGCACTAAATGATGTTTTCTTGATATTCACTTTAAACTCATGATGCATATTCATGCACAAAGATTTTATAGGCAACCAAAGGATTGCATAATCATCACATAGGCATGCCAACATAAGCATCAGCTTCATGTTTACACCCATTGTCTCTACAGTAGGTACACATAATTTTGTGAGTGATAAAATGACAAAAGAAAAGGTTTAACAGAATTAATGGAATGGTGAGAAGTGATGTGAAATTTTGATGCAACCTCAGGTATGTCTGTCTGTATCCTTTGCTTTTTCCTCCTCATAGGACCAGTTCTTTTCTGTCTGATTAGTCCAAAAAGGAATATATCTCCCAAAAAAAGGAGAGTGTTTCATCAGTTGATGAAGCTACTAGGTTAAATCGTATGTCTGGGGAGGGGTTTGTCATGCTGATTGGTACTCCACAGTTATCTATCTGTTATTTGAGCAGATGGAGAGGATTTTATAAGCTATCTAGCTGGTTTCTGAGTCATAATTTGTGGTGAAAAAAGAAACCCTGCATCACAAGTTAATGTTTTCAGGGATAAAAGATAAGGTCCTTCATTATAGCATTTCTCTGAAATGCTCCCCAAAACTGCATGTAGAGACAAAGTCTAGAATCACAGAAAAGAAAGAGCTGGCAAACCTATGGAATAGATAGAGCTTACAACAGCAGGATGGGTTGTGTTTATTGGAAGATGAAAGGCTATTGACACATTGAAAAGATTAGGGGGTAATTTTCAAAACACAAGACTGGGAAAAGCAAATAAATTAGATAACATGATCTAATAAGAAGTAGCTATCAAAGAAAAACAAAGGTAGAATTTGTTCAATAGCTGAGTAACCCAAAGCTAGGAGGGTGGTCTTGGCTAGCAATATGAGCAAGTAAAGAGCTGGATCCTGCATGAAATATTAATGCTACAAGCAGTGAGGAACAAGGGGTATGTGCAGAATCAGGCCCTCTTGAAAACAGCCCTCTAGGAAAGCCATTCACTTATATGGGCAAATATTTGTCATCCTTCTTCATTAGCTCATGGAATCTGTTATCCCTAGGGCCAGGGAAACAATTTTATAGCCTTTTTGTTTTCTAGTGTCCTTATTTGAACATATTCCTTTGACTGTGCTATGTTTCATTCAAGAGAAAAGAGCTCTACATTTCCAGTCCTGTAATGTTCAGTCAGTTACAAAAGCAGCAATATTCATTGAAGAACTTAATCATTTGCTCAGGTACCAATCTCAATCTCTAGCTAATTTAGAGTTTGTCAGGAGAGACCATATTTACCTTTATTTGCTATTTTTAAATCCACCTTCAGATGCATTTCTTTGCTATTTTTTAATTCACATCCAGATGTATTTGTTGTTCAAAACTCATCAAAACAGGTATTTCTTATTAGAGGTAGAACATAACTGGCATTCATCTTTACTAAAGACAGAGAAAGGCAGTATTTTGGGAAGACAACAATCTGATAGTACTTAGACCTGAACTGTTTCTTACCTACCCTTAAGGCTTCCAACATCCTAGAAAATTGTTCTGCACTTACTCTGGAAGAAATGAGGTGCTGGATTTCATTAATTCTTTAAAGTTTTTCAAACGGTACCATCCTTGGGGAAAAAATCTAATGGATGTCCTGGAACTTGTCAGAAGGTTACACAGGGTGCAAAATCACTGAAGCAAACTTTTCAGTTGTCTTACAAATGAGTTCTTGAGAGGTGTTCTGGGAAATCTGTGTTGCTTCTTCTATTGCATCCTTTCCACAGGCCACAGTAAAAGCCACAATGATACAGTCATATGGCCATTCTGTTAACCCCAGATCTCCTCAGGATGAAATATCCATTAACTTGCTCCATCTCAGGATTGTTCCTACCCTTATGTGACAATTTCCCTTCTGTCAGCTTGCAGCCTTTGGGCTTAGACTCCTGAAAAGCCCATAAATATTTCTTGCAGATACCAGCCAATGCATGGTCTTTGACCTTTCCAAGTGTTCCAGGAATGTTGTTGAATGGTTATATTTGTCTGTTATGATGTGAGCATCATGGATTTTTCTGACTATATTGTTTTGGATCATACTTTCAACTCATTCAGTGATGTAGGTTAAAAGACAGTTTATTATTTAAAATTAAGTCACCATGTGCTCTTCAAATATCAAATGGATGACTGCACGTTTACTAAATGAGGTCATGTAGGAATTTCAGAGTATTTTTAATATCAAAAGATTTAAAATCAAAATGTGAGAGAACCAGAACTTCATATTTGCCTTGAATTAAAAATTTTGCCCACAAAGAATATAATGGCCAAAATATTTTTAAATGTGCACAGTATAGGACAGCACTAATCTAGCAAAGGTATTTTTTTCATCTTTCCACTTGAACTAATGTGCTAAGTATTTTTCTATAAGGGCAGAGTACTAAGAAATAAGCCTGAAAACAATAAAGACTAAGGCAGTAATTGAGGTATTTTAAACTAATATTAGAAAACAATGCATCAGTGTTGATGATAATTGAAAACATGTACTCAAATATATGTCAATGGATCCTGGAGCTGAATTGCTGGGATGCTAATTAGTTTCATAGTTGCTCACTGAATTGGTGTCAGAAAAAGTACAGAAACCAGAAAATGTTAAGAGAGGAATGTGCAGAAGTCTAATAATCAGAAACGGATATTCTCTCACAATAACAAAGAAGAAATCTTTCATCCTTAAAGATAAACTCTGTGTTCTCAGTCCTCATGGCAATTATAAAATAGTTTGAAGTACATCAATACTACATGATTGGTTTTTTTCATTGATTTTTGGTTTGTTTGGGTCTTTTTTGCCTAATGTATTCCAGCTCAGTTGGGAGTTGTGTGCTGTGTAGGGGGGATGGCAGGGCTGTGTACTCAGAACACTTCTTGATTTGGGAATACCCCTGGTAGGATTGAGGAGTCAAAGCTTTAGGAGGAAGCAGCAGGAGAATCACTGAAATCTTCAGCAGAAGTTCTGGGCATGGCTCTGGGTGGCACAACAGGCACGTGCACTTCTTGCAAGGTAAACGTGCTTAACCCACAGCATCCTTGTTATTGATTAATTTACTATTCTGTGAGAGGATGGGAAAATACATAGTATGAAAACATGAGTTCTTAAAGGTCACACTTCTATCTAAGGGGTGAAAGATCTTAAATTGCTGATAAAAAGTTTGTTTTGTTTCAATCAAATATTGTTCTGAAATTAAAAATTGGTGTTTCAAAAAGCACTGATCTAGTTAGATGTTTTTGGAACTTCCCATTTGTTTTCTTACACAAAACAATTTTCCTGCTATGAATTTACCAACTGCCTCAGTTGATCTAAATTACAATAAATTTATGGGAAAAAAGATTATTGTAATTTTAATTTAGTTTTAATGCTGATTTGTTAAGGAGGATTTTGTATCCAATACTGTGCAGGCCAATAGCATTCTCAAAAGCTGGGCCTGAAAGTGAGGAAGAGAGAGGAGGGGAAGGCACTACTCTGCCAGTTTGTCACTTAGATTGTGGCACTCTTCTAATGCATCCAGAGCTGTTTTGCCTGCCTTGATTCTCTGTAGGCAAAATGTGTTTGGAAGCTCTGGCGGGTACATCCACACAACTCTCTCCCATACATGAGAAACAGTGGCTTCAAAGGAGCTGTTCTGGCTCTGTTTCTAACAAGTTGTCATCCCAAAATGTTCTAGCAATGTATTTTTGGAAGAGACTTAAATTAGGTTAAAATTTCCTATAACTATTATATTTCTAATTCATTGTATGAAAAGGAAAACAAAGTAAGTAAACAGTCCTTTCTTGCTCAATGGTCTGTTTATGCTTTGAGTATGAAACACAATGTAATATTCCATTTTAGATCTAAATAATTTAATTTTGCAGGTCTTACCATTGCAAAATGAATTGAAATCTCTGACCTTCCTCAGCCTGTAGCTGCATTTCACAGTCTGGTTGGTTTGGCAGCAGCAACTCTTACATGAATTGCCAAGTATGGGACTGAACATCCACACCTTGATGTTCACCCTGCTGCCAGCATTTTCAAAATTGTGGCATTTCTGGGCACTGTATTGGGGTGTAGCTTTCAGTGCTTCTGTAGTCACTTTTGTACAATAGCTAGGTGCTCCTTACTGTAGGCTGTCATATGAAATTTAAAATGCAGTTCTGTTTTCCTCAAAATCCAGTTGTATCCTAGGAGAAGCTGAAGCTGGGACACAATTACCTTAGGCCCTTTACAAGGGGAGGGAAGCAGTCTTACACAATTTAGCTTAACAAATTTGGTAGGACTGGAACATGAGATTAGTGACTTTGGCTTTTGTGTTGATTAGGAGAGATGCTGGTGTTGTCTCAAGGCTTTTTTTTTTTTTTTTTTTTTTTTTCTTTTG
>VXAC01007326.1:206866-338547 GCA_013399225.1 Rhipidura dahli | reverse complement strand
TTTTTTTTGTGGATTTACTAAAAGTGTTTGTTTAACCAAGAATCTGACTTAGATTCTGTAGAGCTTTACTCCTAAGAGACTCCTGTGAACAACTGTTGGCTCAAGGAATTGTAGTAAGAGATCTTCTGGGTCCCTAAGTAGCAGTTGTTTCCTACTGTAAAGTTACATAGCTATTGCAACTTCATGTTCTGCATAATTGCTGTCCTATTTGATATTACAAAGCTATCATACCAAACTGATTAGTTTTCTCATGATTAACAAGGTGGGTATAGAAGGAGTCACAGACTATGATAGGAAAAGGAGCTGAAGCACTTCAATTTCTGAGAATTCCTTCCAAAAAAATTCCTAACTTTTTGTCTTCTATCTGAAATTGGTGGATCTTTCCTTCAGCTAAACTAATCACCAAGAAGACCAGTATCTTTGGTATTTTATTCTGTACTGTACCCTGTTTTAATTTCTAGTGCTTTAGCATTAAGGATATTTTAGTGCTAAAGGCAATACAGCATTAGAGCAGCCATGCTCATTTCCAGGTGTGGGCACCACTGGCTGGCTGACAGCACCCGTGGCTGCTGTGATCAGGTTTTGTATTGGGTCCAAGCTGCCCCTCTGCATTAACAGGCAGTCTTGGTGGTACAGGATTCTGCTCAATTATGGTAAAAGGCTCAAGAGAGCAATCCTTGAGCCGTTTCGTTGCAAATGCCTTTTGCACGCACATCCAGCACTCGTTGAATCCTCTCCACAAGGCAGTCTTGCATGTTAACAGAAAAAATTGGCAAAAACTATGAGGAATCAACAAAGCACTCTGCAGAATGTTTATCTAGCCCTATAGAAATTCCTTAACAAGTCTGCAAGACCTTGTAGGATCCCACAAACCACACTGCAGAGATCCAAAACTTTCTAGCCAACAGCAGTGCTGTAAAATAAGCTGTGGATGTTTATCTAGTCAAATGTATATGTAATCCTAGCCATTGCTATAACTGTGGACTGGTTTTGGAAAGAAAAAAGAGAGTAAGGGTCTTGTAACTTGCAAAGTAACAAATGATTTCAGCTCCTATTATGCCTGTATAATCTTTGAGCAAAAATTCTGAAGGCATATTTGCTTACATGACCAAACCCAATAGTGGTCATAGGCAACAATCTTCTGCTAACTGGGTGATTAAATGAACTTTTATTTGCTTTCATTTCACTTAGTAAATATTTTAGAAATGATATCATTTCTTAAAATATTAATTCAATTTTTATTTCCCTTATGTGGTGCATGCTAGATTGCAGGAACTGACAGCTGTAGGTGGAGCAGCTATGCCTGTTATTCAAATACCAAACAGTTACTCTGGCTGAGCCTCGGTGTAGAAGGTTTTCTTGACAATTGTGGGTGTCTTGATTGGTTCCTCTGGATGGAGCTATCCTGTCATGCATTGTGTGTGTGGTAAGGAAGTTCCACTAGTTTGTTCTGTGTGAAAAAAGACAAAGGCATTTACTTTGGAAACTTTTACAAATAAGATGTTGCAGGAGATTGGATGACTGGACTGGCTCCCTGAATTTTGCTCATATTGGTAGTATAAGAAATGAAAAGTTATGACAACTGGATATAGATGTCTGGTGGGTTTTCTAGAATTAAAATTTGGCAAACAAACTCCTAAAATGCCAATGACAGCAAAGAAATCAAAACATGTCTGGGTTGCATGATGTGTAACACTGTAGAGGTATCCAGCCAACTGAAGGATTGCAAGCAATATATGTGTGCTAGGAGAGCTCTCCCTCATTTTTACCCTGCTTTTTAGTAGCTCCTTTACCCATAGCTCAAGCACTTCCATGGGGCGCTTCACTGAACAGTGTGAATGTGCCATCAGTTCAGTTCTGGCTGGCCACACACTGGGTCAGGACTGGCACTCACACGTTGGCATGGAGTGCAAACCACGGCCTTGAGACAGTTGATTCCTTCTGATTGAAGTGGTGATGTTACGCCATAAGAGAACCTGCAGAGTTTTGCCCAAGTTCTAGCCCTGCTGTATGTAAACAGTTCCTAGTACCCTAAATCTGTCAAGTGAACTTTAAAAACAACTAAAAAAACCAATAATAGCAATGTGATTTACTCTTGAAACCAGCCATGTAAGTTAATATTTTATGAAACACTGAATGGCCTTCACTGAAAGATCTCACCCAGCAACTGGCTTTGAGGAAATGTGAAATGTGCTGTTTCATAACATGCAAGATGGGAAATGTTATTTAAACAAAGAACATCTTTGTTTCACTAGCAAAAATGTTAAGGTAGTTTAAGGAGGAGAAGAGAAATTGTTTAAAAATGTCTGAAAAACAAAGTTTTCTCCAAAGTGTATCTGAAAATCTGTTTGAAATATAATTTTTATGCCAAGTGGGATCCTGAAGCTTTCAAAAAAAAAAAAAAAAAAAAAAGGAAAGGCAATGCAATATTGAACTGTTGAACCATTTCTGTATCAGCTTCACAGCTTGTTAAAGTAAACTTTAATGAGCTGAAGAATAATGCAGTCTGACTTCCCAAACAAACTACATGGGAAAGTACAGCAAATGAACAAATGAGCTATTTATTTTGGGATTCTTTTAATGGACTTGGAACTGTTGTTTTGACCAATATGCTCATCACATATATTCACATTTAGGCCTGATCTTTGCCAAATGTCTCTTTGGGTGGATATGGCACAGCATCTGCAGCAGGAAGGAAACCTATGGAAATTGCTGGATCTTGCTCTGAAGCTGGATTAGACCAAGCTATTGAAGTGATAAAGGAGTCTGATTCTGGCATTACCCTGGGTGAGAATTCAGATATTTGCTGTTCAAATTACTCAACAGTAGGCTTTCCAAGCTACTTCATGTCTTGAGTTACACTGAATATTTCACTGTTCACTTTACATTAATCATGTCAAAATCTTGTTTCCACTTCCTTTGAATCTATCCAATTCACATCGGTAATCCAAATATTAAAATTGTTAAATGCCTCTTCTCTCCTTATATGCCACCTGTATCTCATCTGATGTTAGCAGTCATTCCTTTCTTGGTTTTACCCATAAATACAGACCTTTGCAATCATTAGTCAGCTTCAGAGCATACACTTGGTAGTGCTTATTCTTCTGTAATGATACAAAAGGGTTAATCAAGGCCCTAAGACTAATTTCGTCAGGTTTACACTATTTGTCATACCCTGAAATTCTGAGGTTTTGCAATTGATGAATATTCCACCTCCAGTGTAAGTCAGTCCTGTTCTTTATGATTAGTGCTCTATGAATAATGAATCACTTGGTATCTGTGAACTCTTCTGGGAGTTTTCCTCATCTTAAAAAATAATGAAGGCCTTTTAGTGCAGGACTGAGGATAGTGAAAACACAAAGAATTGGCCCAAATCTAAATGGTTTGGTTTTTTACCCTTTGAATAGTACTGGTTTACAGCAAAGAATTGAGATGAAGTCACTGAAGTTACTTCACTGGGCCTCCCCCATTGTGTTAATTCTCATTAAAAAAAAACCAGCTCCAAACTTGCTTTTCCTAAAAATGGGTAACCCAGCACTGCCAAGAGTTATGCAGGGTAATCAGCTATTCAGTCTGAGATTTCTCTAAGAATGGCAAGCTTTGGCCAACATTCATTTTCAATTGCAACAATAACAAAAAGTCTGTGTCATGATATTTCAGGGCAGTTTAATTTCTGTAGGATAAATATACATGGAAGATATTAATGGAGGTCAGGAAACATTCAGTTTTCACACATTCCATCTACAGCACAGTTTAAGCCACTAAGTTGAAATGTGCCAGCTAATCCTTCCTCTTTCATTATAAAAAATTGCAAATGCCTATGAAGGCATGTGAACAGCAGACAATGGTTCCAAATACGTCGCAGAAAATTCTTAAATATAATAGCTTTTGTGCACTGGATTGCCTGAAGCAACTGAGCACTGGCTATGCAGGTAGCTGCTATGTTCTGCACCTCTGCTGAAACCTGAGGGGAAGCCTGGCTCTTCTGTGCCCTGAGTTACAGGCGTTGGGAGTGCTGTCCATCCCTACAGCTGTAATGAAGCTGACTTCTCCAGCTGACCCAAGAATACAGTTGGCTTCTTTCAGAGGCAGCTGCATGCAGCCCATGGCCAAATGAATGGGTCATCACGATGAGGGGCCTCTGAGAGGAGAGGGAGATGGAAAAAAAGGAGGAGAATTGCCAAACTGCCTCCCCCAGCAAAGCAGGCTGCTGTAGAAAGTAATGTTAAGTGCAGTTCATTTGGTATAGTCACATTAAAAAAATCCAACAGAAAACACTTGAAGTCCTAGAAATTTGTTTTTAGTCAAGATGTTGATATACTCTTCCCCGAAGATAAAAGAAATTATTCTTAAAAGGGTCAGAGGCTTTACTTGTAATAAAATAGTGAATTCCAAGTACAATGCTGTATTGTTAAAAATATAGACATTAAAAACTCAGTGTTTAGGGTTAATGATTTGTGGTTTTAATTTTCACTCATTTAATGGCGTTTTTTGGATTTTTTCTTTTTTTGGTATAAGTCCTAAGTTTGTAAGGATGGCAAATCTTTCCTAATATATTCCACACTGAATAAGTAAGGAAGGCTATAAAGCTGTGACAAATTCTCTGGAGATGGATATGAGCTGTAGCATTAGGAAGAAAGGCAAAGAGGGCTCTATCCTGTCTCTGCCTTTCACTTCCTTCTGAGGCTGCCAACTCTTCTTAAACTAGGGACTGTTGGTCACTGACAGGTGGGGATGTGGTAGTTTCAACAGCACCTTTTCAGATCTTTATATCTCCTTGCACTGACCATATTTCCTTCACAGAAGAATTCTTCACTGCTTTATCTGGTTTAGAGCTGCTTAGCATTTCTGGACCCAGCTTTAATGGATGGGAGTCAAATTAGATGATTTTGTTCTAAGCAACTTTGCAGGTGATAGCTCATAAAGGAAGATTCACAAGCTAAGTTTAATACCATAGGATCTTGAATTTACTGCTTCTAGAAGACTCCATGTCAAATGTTTTCAGCTGACAGCCTTAAAATGTTTGACTCACCATATATCCTATAAACTCACATTGGAAAGACAAGATTATGTATCTATGTTTCATAAACACCTGAAACAGGTGCAGCTTCATTGCTGTCAGGGAGAATAATCTGCTTGCATTGATGTATCTGATGCTGTAAATTTGTTGACATTACATTTGCATGCATTTTAGGAACGTGGAAACAGCAGGGGAACCAGACATTTCCATATTAGACTGCTTTTATTCCCTTGTGTGCTCAAAGCAGACCTGTGGTTGCCCTAGACCTGGATGTTGTTCTCCAAGTAACAGTACACTAAATTCCTTTGGCTCATGCACCTCAGTTGCTTGGAGGGCTTTTGCAGAAGATAGAAAATGGTACAGCCAAAAATCCTTCTCTGGTTGCCAGGCTCCTGGGAGGCATTGCCAGCCCTGTGATTAGAAAGGTCAAGAGAAATGGAAGCTCTAACGTGGTGCTGATTTTAATACAGACTCTAAGAGACTGAACAGACATACAGACCATTAAACCTGACTTTAATGGGCAAACTATGAACAACTTAAAATAAAAATAAATTGGTGGGCACATAGGTAAGTGCATTGGGCAGAGGGATTAGCGCTGCTTATGTAGATGTCATATTTCACAAACCTGTTAAGAGTTCCTTGAAGGATTCAATAAGCATGAGGAGGATAAGGGAAATCTACTTGATATTGCTGGTGCTAAAGTTCTAAACTAAACCCCGTATTTTTATCAATAGAGTTATTCTAGAAATATACTGTTCATGACCACCATGGCCAGAGGCTTTAGGAATTATTAGCAATTTCCAGAGCTGTGTTCTACTATCTTAAGTGGTAGAATCCCTTGAATTACTAATGTGTTAATTCCTGGTGCTGCAGTGGGGTGTAAATGGAGTGCTTCTTCCATGCAGAGCTGTGGAACTGAGGGTCTGAACAGAGCAGAGATTGGAGGCTTGGCCTGTAAGCAGCAGTGTTGAAATATTTTATGTGGTATAACATAATGCATGTCATCCTCAGGTTCCACACGTGTGCTCTGTTTAGTGACCTCAGCAGGGCCTTGTGTAACACTGCCTCTTAAGTCTAAGGAGTATTTATTTTTATGATAACTTGCATAGAGAATGCATGAAATTTTTAAAATAGTTTTCATTAGCACATGGAACTGCCAAGATTGGATTCTAGGTTTGAACATGAACAGATGGATTTAATTTTTTCATTCAGATGAAACAACAAACTGTCATCATTTATTGTATGCTTGATTAATGTGCTTTGGTGTTGTCTTGATAACTTGAAGCAGTGGCTTTTCCTAATAGCACATTTTGTAATATATTTCCTTTTTGTCTGAGATACAGACTTGGCTCTGGTCATTGGTGCAAATGACACAGTAAACTCAGCAGTACAGGAAGATCCCAATTCTATTATCAGTAGCATGGAACTCTGGAAAACAAAACAAGGTGCTAAAAGACAGTGACAGGGTTTAGTAGAGTGTTAGTTATGGTATATTAGCTTCTCACAAGAAAAGTGCCAACATACAGAAATATAAATGAGAAATGTCCTTTCTAAATCAGTGCCTCAAAGATGAATTCATAGGCATATGTTCAGCTGAAAATGACCACTGCCCATACAGAGTGGCAGAACTTTGCAGAGGCACAGAAAAACAAATCCTGCCATTGCCATCAGCCCATCTGTATGTTGGAACAGCTGAAGCATTGCATGTTACCTTGATTGCTTTAATCTACTGGGTTAGTTTTCATGGACTTCAAAAAGTTCAAGCACATTTTTGTTTCTTACTCCATTCTTTTTTTAATGAATTCTCCTTTTAAAATGAGCAAAATCAGCTCAACCTTGCCTACGTTAGAGAGCATTCTGCATTCAAGACTCTGGCACTATAATTTTGTTGGATTCCCTGGTATCTGCTTCAGGCATTGATTTCAAACCAGTTTCCCTGGGCCCAGCCTCATATATAAACACTTTATTCAGAGGCAGAAATTAACTTTACAGGTAAAGGAAGCACAGTGCACAGGATCAGAGGTGGAGCAGGACTCAGTCTGGGTATGTTGGTGCAGCACATTCTCTTCTGTGGTATGTTTCTAAACATCCTATTGCAACACCAGTGGTCTGAGAAGTCAGCAGTAAAATCATGTGGCAACTGCACCAGTATTGCTAAAGTTAGACAAAAATTTCCACTTTCCATGAGGCGAAAATACCGTCTGCTGTCTGTTTTGCATTAGAGAACTAGTTCCCACCTCTTGCTCTGGAACTTCAGAATTATTTGAATTTATTTCTGGCAGATAGGGGTGAAGAAATCACACCAGAGTGGTTTTACTTCAATGTGATACGCTGCTTTCAAAATTTGACAGCATCTCCTTTCTCTTCAGAATCCATAAAATGGCAGCTCTGTGTTATGTCTTCCAACAAGTGAACAGGAAGAATGTGGTGGACTTTTCATGTAAACACTTCCTTTAAATGTTGGTATTACTAATTTTCACCAATCACAATTAACATTCTTAATGACAGCCTTGGAATTCTACTAAAATGGTGTCCTCAAGACAAGGAATAAGAGTTTAGGAACTATGTTGAGTCCTTCAATACCTTAGCAGGTGACCTCATATTCTGGTACCAACAGATCAGGGGTTTAGCTACCATTTATTTTCATCTTAGTGGGAAACTTTCCTGTTGTAATTGTGCTGCAATCACCATTAACTTTTGTGTCCCACAATACTCTGAGACACAAGTTAATGGTACCTGGGAGTACACTGACTGTATTATAGCAAGTGATGGGAAATTAATAGGAAGTTTCCCTCCCTTTTTCTTTTGGCACGTTCAAAGGTAGGGATAGGTAGCGTGGATTTTCCTCTCACATTACATTTTATACAAGCATGCTATGACCATCATTTATGTAGACTGACTTTTAAAGCATTCAGGCAGAGTACTGAAACCCAGTGTGAGGGAAAGGTAAGAACAGATCCTTGTATTACTCTGCAGTTGGGCCTGAAGACGACTATGTGGAAAACCAGATGGACTCAAAATTGCAAGAAGCAGTAGCAAAGGATTTAAATCAGGTAAGATTACAAGTGCTTGGGGAGGTTGTGCTGTAGATTCCAAGTTGGCATCTCTTTTCAATCTCAATGTATCTTTACCCCATGCACTGACATGACCCTTTATTCAACCTCGGCTTGGATGACATTTCTGCTACCTTCTAGGAAAGGAATTGTTTTTTGCAGCAGCTCCCTCTCTTATCCATTTTGAGAAAAGGATTAAATACTCCCTCTGACCAAACTTACAGGCATGCTAAAGTGAAGCCACTCCATGCTCCTGGCCAAACAAAGAACAAAAATACCCACAATAAGCAAAAGCAGATGGCTTCAGTGGCAGGAAATGAATGAGCCAGACTGCAGGTAAAATGGTTCTCTGCACACATCGCAGAGGTTTGCACTGACAGGTTCTTTGTTATCTGGGGCCTCCCCACAGGAGGCCAGATGTCTTCTGTTGTGAGAGGAGATAGAGATGCTCTTCCTTTTCCTCCCCCTTTAACTTATGGCTGTTTAAGTTACTGCTAATGGAAGCAGAAGCCTGTTTTTCCCTCTTGGTCTCTGATGTTTTTGGAAAGAGAAGAGATAGTGAAGGGGTATTCTGATATGAAAGAAAAGGCCCAGAACTGGCCTTTACCTCCCCATGACCCTCATTTTAAAGAACAGGGAGGTCAGTGCTGCTAATTGCACTTGAAAGGATTAACCACTTGATCGCTTTCATTTAGTGGAACAAAATTTTTCTTTAGTCTCAAAGCTGGGAAAATGTATCAGTGGTACTGAGGTGCTTTCAGTGTGAGATGGATGACTTGGTTTGGCTTCTTATAGCAACATCAAAATTAAATAGAGGATATAAATATGTTTATATATATGAGAGAAGGGGCAACTCCATCTGCTGCTCAGCCAGGGCAGATTTTTGCAGGACAAGTGACAATAGCCTCCTTCCTGCCCCCACAGAAGGTTATCAGAGGAATACCAACAAACCATAACGAATTACAGATATTAGGTGTGCCTCTGTCCCTTGGTAGAGCAAATGACTCTTGCATTACACTGAGGCTGCACTGGAAGAAAAAGAATCTGAACCAAATTCCTGCACACAGTGTGCCAGATATAAAATCCTTTCTGTACATTAATTTAATCTGAGACTTAAAACTAATTTTCTTTTGGAATAGAATCTTAATTCCCATTGTTCAAATAAAGTGAGGTACACAAAACTTAAATTTGGAAACAGTTTTTCACCTTATGAAACTATTTTCCAAAAGTAACAAAGAACAGCTTATACAAGCTTTTATCTGACCTCTGCTTCTTAAATAAAAAACATGTTTTCAGGGAAATGTGTCTTGGAAGTAACTCCCCCTCTCCCCCCAGATTTTTCTCTCTGGTTCTTGTAAAACATTAGGTCAGTGGGTTCATTTTATTTTTGTTTGTTTAAAGTGGGTGAAAGTTTCCTTCTCAAGCTATTATACTTGTGTGATTAAAAAAAAAAACAATTACAACAATCTTTGTTTAAGAAATGCAAGAACAGATGGAAATGTCAAAAGACTATCAAAATTCATACCAAAGGAAATAACATTAATCATTTTGAAAAGCCAAAATAACCTCTCAATAGCAATAAGAACCAAATGAGTAGGCAGTGTTGTTTCAATAGCACTGAGACACGACTGCTGATTTTTCTCATTGCCTGGCACATGAACTCAGTATATAGGTAGATATATTAAATATCTTTCTCATTCTGACTTCAAGCCTGTGTTTGCTGTGGTGCTGTTATAGTTCATGCACATTTCATGTTCACTCATGTAACATCCAGCATTTAACTCTGCAAATGAGGAGACATGCTTTTGTTGTCCACTGAAATGCATTTTTATATGCACTTGTGCACATAAGGAACCCAATCTGAAGTAGGAAGTAAGAGAGTGTATTTGTATCTTGTGTTTGAAGCAATATTAAGATTTCAGTATCCTAAGGCATTAAAAATGCAGTATAAAAAGCAGCTATTTGAACCTGTATGGATTGCTGTGTAAGTGTAAGAAGATTTTCTTGAATATTTTCCAAGACACTGTTTCTATGGTCACCAGGGTATGTGAGTGCCCTCCTAGAAAGCCTGCAACAAGTGATAACAAAAAATTGGATATTTTGTTTAAAAAATACTCTATTGTAATTTTTCAGTCTGTCACTTTGACAAGATCTATTTTGTCTCAAGTAACACATTTCTCAGAATATTCAGAAATATTTATCAGTCTTATATTGTACCTCTAATGAAACATTTTTTCTACCTTAAGAATATAATTTAATCAATGTATGGTATAAAATGTATCCATATAACTCTGCTTGTAAATAGCTCAGGTCTATTAGCTCTGCCAGCCCTGCCTGTCCTGGTATAACTTGGCAAAACTACATTCACATGTGGTGACTCTGACAGCAGCACTGCACCCCTGACAAAACTCTCATCAGCACAGACAGAGTCTCACTGAGGCTGTTCCAATCTGCCCCATTACTGCAAAAGAAAGAACAGAGCAGATTCACACTGCCTAATTTAAGGAAGCTTTGTCAGAAATGCTGTGGTCAGAACCACCATATTTTTCTTTTGCTGCCTAATGACATTTCTTAGGTTAGTGCTCCCCCAAATAATGATACTATATAATAGTAATAAACACTTAACTAAATTTGTTTCAAGAAGTCAAAGATTACCCAGTAAGTAGAGAATAACCCCGATGTAACAGTACCTGAATGGCACTACAAAAACCATACACTGTATAACAATGTTTAAAGAGACTACTTTTTTATTACTAGAAGAATTTTCCAGAATTAACCTTGCAAATATGTAATTCATATTATGATTCATAATTAATGTGCTCTTTCATTTTGTATTGCTGCCACTCGCCCCTGCAACTGAACACCATCTGCTCATTTCAATAAGCTCTGATACCATGAAGGTGAAATCACTATTGCTGTGTAAACCACAAAAACATCTGACAGAAGCACGAGGAACAGTACAAAGCTGCATGCTGATTCCTTCTTACAGTTACACCAGATCACTTCTTATGGCAAGAGGGCTCAAGTCCTCCACTCCCATCTCAGGAAATGTGCTCCTCACAGTGAGCACATCAGGCCTGTAGGTTGAAGTACAGCAATATTTAGCGAAATGCAACTGTTTTCAAATAAGGAGCTCTAATCAGACTGCTCATCTGAGCAGTTCTACAACCTCAAGACTGCGGGACAAGGTCTGCAGCTCACTTTTGGCAACACTGTTGCCATTATTTAGAGTACAATCTATTTACAAAAAAATCCCCAGTTATGTTTGTGCAGTTGAATATTACAAAAAAAGAGTAGTGTCATGAACCAGTAGACAGACACCTTACTCTTTTCCTGAACAACACTTGGCATCTTTAATTAATGTATGCATAAATGAAAAGAAAAAAAGTAGATTATCATATTGTCCTTTGTAGCTCTCTTTCAAAATCTCCTGATGATAGTCCACAAGGAAATAATAAATTGCTTCTATTGTGGAAAGGTATGTATCTGGCTTTCCCTTCTGATGACGCCAAAAGCAAGTTTTCCTTGTCTTCAACTCAATTTGCAGTAATCCTGTCAAGGAAAAGAGATGACATAGATTAGACAATATGGTTTGGTGGCCAGAATGTCGAACAAGACTTCAGTTTTGTTTTCTCACTTTGCTGTTAACCTGCTCAGTATCTGTATGCAAATAATTTCTCTTCCTGTACCTCCATTTTTCATCTGTAAAAGCAAGGCAATAATTTTATCCTCCTCTGTGGACCACTTTGGAATTTGATGAAGTGCTGTAAGTCCTAAGTTACAGTCTTCATATTTGCAATTAATTACAGGTTATCCTTTCACTCAAACAGCCACACAGACATCAGTAAATTGCAGGGTCGCTTCCCATGGCAAGAGTGAAACCCACGCCTACCAAGACTCATCGATGTTCATTGTAGAAGAAATCTCAATTACAGCATTTAAAAAAAAAACCCTGAACAAAAGAAGATTCTGTCCCTGAATTTAAATGTTATTATTGGCATTTCAGAAACAAAACTTCAAAACAGCATAGTCTAATTATTACCTCTGATAATCCTACACATATGAAACTGAAAACAGTAGTAGGAAACTGCATTAAGCTTGCTGCCCTCAAGAGTTTTCAACACTTGCATTCTCAGCCCTAACCAAAGTGAAAGTTTCCATCAAATCCAGCAGTGCTTCCACTCTAAAAGCAGTGAAGTAAATCTCAGGGATGATTCCTCCAACATAAACTCCCACGTAGTTGTGGTTTGAATACAAACAAAAGTTCACTGAAGGCAAGACCATGGATGCTACTGAGCTTACCACAAATGCAGGATCAGTTACTTTCACACAAAAGATTTTAGGAGTTTTTCATAAAAAAAATAATAAAACCAGAGGGGGTTAAGGGTTGGAGTTTACTGAGCATGTTTCATCTGTAGTGTATCTGTATACAGCCAAAGGCAATGTTTGCTTACAAATGTGCTCTGTTCATATGAAACCTTGCAATACTAATGTATAAGCAAATAAAACATTTGGCTAACACAAAGCAGTACAAACTTACACGAAAATATACCAAAGTAATCTGTTTCTTTAACAACCATGGTGCTATTGCCAATAAGCTCCATCATTCATGTGAGAAAGTCAGCATTAACATTAGATTCAACTGTTTGCTTTCTGATCTAGGGATCACTTTTAATGAAGTAATCAATCCTAGACATTACCAACTCTCATATATTTCCTGTCTTTTAACTGATTTAGTTTTGTTTTCTAAAGATATATCACGCACTTTTCCAAGATACAGAAGTATTTTTTTTGTCCAAGTTCTCTTAGCTTATTTTAAGATTCATGTACTCATTTGCTTTCTCTTGCAGTACAACTTGCTAGATTTACTGTCTATATAAATACAGGATTACAAAACACAAGGCTTTTCTTTACATTTTCTTGGCTTCATTAATGTTTTCATTCAGTATTTCTTGTAACCTAATCTCAATAAGTATGGCAATTACTTTTTATTTGGAATTATGAACACTCCTTTTTGAACTCTAGCATATGACGAATATTTTGTTGGATGATGACTTTATTTGCAATTGAACTGAAAAATGAGAACAGTTCTCTATTTTTCATATATGTACAACATAAAAATTTCATCAGTTTATGCCTAAGGAAACTCTGCCCCATTCATCTCTAAAAGGGGTATAAATGCAATTTATGTTCTTTATGTTAAGTACTAAAGAAGCAATGCACACATGGGCTGTGCACACTGCTGCACCCAATGTGGATGGGTAAAATTCTCCCCATACTAGAAATGGACTTGCATGACACTATTAAACCTCACAGCAATTCTGCAAGGTGCTCAGGGACCCAGAGGACTGGAAACAGCTGGAACTGAGATTTTCTAGAAAGGAGGGAGTAGTCCACCAAATCAGCATTGTCATGGGGAAACTGGAAACCATTTAAGAGCTCCAAAGTAACAGCAATTAAGACTTTTTGACTAATATACGTATAAGCTTCCATGGAAACCTTCAGTTCCCCTGGCTGCCTGGTACTTTCCTTGAATTCATCCTCTTAAAATAAGTTTCAAATGCTTTATATTAACTTGCACCATGCAAGTTAATACATCTTCACAGTTATACTTCAATGTAGTTGATAGAGTATGTTTTGTGTTAAACCGAATACTTAGAAGAGGATTATAATTAGCCACTGTATCATACTAACATGTGGGATTCTTTAATAAACTGACTAGACAGCAAGGCAACATTCATCTTCCATGTAAGAAAGTCTGTGAAATTCCTTGTAGGATACAGTGCAAAGCAGTAGTATTGTGTGTATATATATATATATATATATATATATATCAATCATATAAACTTGACAATGTGCCTCCCAGCTAAATGCCCTTCTTGCACTAATGAAAATATTTTCAAACTCCTATTCATCTCAAAGGAAATGGAATGCTATTGCTAAATTGTTTTGTCTTTTGTGGGTTTAATTAGAATGCTTAAATGTAAACTTCTTGTAAAGAACCCGAGACAAAAAATTTTTGTGGAATTGTGTCTGTTACAGACATTTGTCCCTTAATCACTTCTGTAGCAATAATATCTCAATATCAACTTGTATTTTTTTACCTTGAAGTCGTTCATCAGTTATTATCTTGTTAGTCTGATTCCAGGTACTGTCAATAAAAACTATTTTCTTCAGTCTAGTGCCTTCACTCTTGCTGCTTGAGATGCATTCATGTGGACTTTTTTCTTCATCAGGTTCTATTTTTGCTTGTTTAAGAAGTGGCTCTCTGAAACAGTCATCATCACTAGCACAGACACCTTTCTTAGTGCACTTTTGGAGATGGAACTCAATATCTTTTACTGAAACTGAATTGGGGCCAGGAAATATAAGTGCAATCTGAATGAAGAAAACAAAGAATTTGAGTGTCAACAAAATCTAATAAAACAACAGGAATTATTATATTAACAGAAATTTTCTATCCCTGTCTGTAAACATTTAAGTCAGGACAAGATTAAATAGTATCTCTTAAAAATATTCTATTGTCTAATATAATGTTACATCCATGTTAAAAAAAGAGTTAAAATAATGAATTGAGATCCTTAACAGAGATTTTAAATTAATGTTACTTCTATGCCTCTACTAACAACTCTTAACACTTCTGTATAAGATTTTTCAGCCAGGACAATGGTGTCAGCCCTAGGGAAGTTCAAATGTCACTTGTCATTGCAGTATATGGGGCCAAGAAGAATAGCTTATCATTTAAATGAACATATACATCTAAGTTCATAGCTTACTTTTTTTTGTGCTCTATGCTATGGTAGACAAGAGTTGTATTTTAGTTGTTTTCCTCTGCCATAGTGAATGTCAAAGATTTTAAGGTTTAAATAGCGCAGCTGCTAAATATGAGCACAACACTCGACTGCTGTTCAACTTGCTGCAAGTTGAATGCTTTAATCTACAGGCCAAATGCTTCTTCAGGTACACAGTGCATCCAACTCTCCATTCTGTGAGGCAATGAACATAGGAAATTTAAGGTGTTTAAAGTGTGCTGCAGTCTTTCTCAGCTTTGGAGCAAAGGTTACAGTCCAAAGCTCTGTGCTTGCAGACCTGAGCTTGAAGAGAGCACAGGTTGGACTGCACTGAAGGAACAGTGGTATCCTCCCAGCAGTGCAGTACCACTGCAGGAAAGGAGGAAGCTGCACCTCCCCAGCATAAAGCCTGGCATCTCTGGAGAACCTCTTACTTCATGTCTCTTTTCTCCATATTCTGGGATGCATGGGTACTTGTAAATGGTAACATCATCAGGTGCCAGGAGCTTAGCATGCACGGCAGTGCTTTTGCCATCGGTTTCATTTGGGTGTTTAATAATGTCAATCTTCAAAGGCAACTAGAGTAAAAAAAAGGAAGAAAGCAGTATTTATCATCATATATATGGATATTTGTAGAAAAATTTACTCAAAATTCAGGAGAAATACCTATGGGTGTGTAATTAGAACATATCTGATAATTTTTGATAGGTTTAGGACTAAACTAAAGACAAGTTAGAAGTACCTTTTATATTCAATGTATGTAAATACCTAAGTAAGCAATGAATGCACTTTGCACTGCCAGCAGCAGTGTGGTAAAATCTCCAGAAATAGAAGCAATAAGGTAAGTTAGATGTGGTCTTAATTTGAGCAATAGAACGGTTCTAAATACGAATACTTATCTCTATTAGGTGTTCACCCAATTGTGAAAATGGCTATTTCAATGAAAATACACCCGAATTTATTAGGTGAAATTTCCAAAGTACTTCTAAACTATTTTTTATGCTTTCAAACTCCAGTGTGTTCAAAATGCATCTGAGATCCTGATTTTGGAAAATGTCTCAATCCTTTCTGATAGTTTCCCCAAGTATTTTAGCTGAAAGGCATTACTTGTATTTTAAGAGTAGTTATCAGAATTATACAACCATGACATATAGGAATGTCTTTTAGCTCACATTTTATGTAAAATTCACCCTGGGTTATGGACAATTTTTTTGTTCACAGTCCAATGTGTTCTGGCCAGAGTTATTAGAAACTGAAGAATGTGCAAGAGCACCATAAAGAAACTTTCAACAACTAAGTGAAAACACAGTTGCATAAGAAGCTGCGTGACTTCAGCCTATATCCTCATCTAGAAGATACATAAATGTTTGTGTGAGGACTGGAACATTTTCAGTGTTTGTACATGTAATTCCTCAAGCAGGACCAGTAATTTTATCTAACTTTATTCATACTTGTAGCTATGTTCAAGATGAATCGCTGTAAATAATGAGTCAGAAAAGAAATGGCTGCAGACAAACTATTCTCTGTCCATAGTAAACCCACAAGACATTATAAAAAATCCGTAACAAATATTGACCTTCACAGTTGGAATTTCTTTGGTAGGGACAGTTTCAACAGGAACAAAGCACGTATAACAATAAAACATCCTTGAGCTATTGCATCGGGGGCATTTTGATCTCCCGCTCTTTTTTGCCTTTTCCAGTACTTCCTGGGATGCTAACTGCAATTGTTGAAGTGGGTTATCTTGAAATGATGATGGAGTCTGCAGTTCTAGGCTTTCCAAACACTCAGTATTTCTTTTTGGTCCTTGAGCATTTTCTTCATTTAAAAGTGTAGATGAATTTAAAGACATGGTTAGCTGAAACAGACAATATGTTGTTAAATGAAAATCCAATTTCTATGAACTAATTGACTGGAAATTATTCTGTATCAAGTCATTTAACAAAAAAATCTCATCAGAGAAAGTATTTCCTACAACAGAAAGAATAATAAAATAATCAGATTCAAGGCATTTCAGGAGAGCATTGAGATAAACAGTTGGAAAGAACCTGAGATCTGCATCCTTGATGCACACAGATGAACGTTCATTATCCCACTCACTTAACTCTTGCAGAAATCTATTATTTCCCTGTTGCTAAGATCTGTGCCTGAAGTTTATGAAAACACTGGTAAGCAGAGTTTACCTGGATGGGCAATCCCATCAGTCTTCAGCATGACAACTGACAAAGAATTATATGCCTACAGGATAGAAATCCGTAAGAGAAAAGTTAATTGTACAAATTTAGATCTCCATCCTGAAACTTACAGTGTGTGGGCCAACCAAATAAGCTGAATGAAATCCCTCTTAGATAGAACTTTGTGAAATGGAAGAAATTTCCCAGGCAAAGAGCTTCAGGCTGAAAAATAACAGCTAGAAGAGGGCTTTGGTGCCCCATGTACCAGGGAGCAAATGCTGACCCAGTCTAGACTTCTGCAAGTTTCTCTTTATTTAGCACATTGATGGATTTTTTTCAGGCTTTCTTCAGGACAGCTCTTGTCTCACCCTCTGCAGCTGGCACAGAATTTTCACCATGTACTGTGAGCATCATAAACATGACTGTGTGTCCACCCCAGGACAGACAGAATTAGTGCTGCTGTGCTGTCACAAATCCCTTCTGACTGATCACTTGGGGTGCTCTCAAAGCAGCTCCCAGTCAGGAGCCTGCACAGCCTGCAGTAGTTATAAACTGCCTTTTGCACTTTGGGCTGCAGCACTTCCAATGAAAGTTATTCTCAGTATTTACTTTCAGCTAATTTAGGTTTACTTTTTCATGTCAAGGATCACACTTATGAAATGATGTAGCAAAGTCATGTTTAACAAAAACAAACAAACAGTAAGAACTGAAATGTAATCCAAAATTAAGTGTTTCAATAAAATCAAGTATAATATAATTCAAAAAACTCGGCTAACTTTCCAACAGAAAATTAAAATCAGTCCCAGAAAAAATTGTTATTTTCTGGTACAATTAAATACTCATGCATGCCATGATATCTTCCCTTCCCCCTCTACCAAGGCCTAACTTTTGAAAGGTCAGGGAAGTCCTCTCAAACACAAAATCTAATATGCACACGAATTTTCTAGTGCAATTTGCTTTCAAGTTTCTTTGAATAAAGCAAATATACTTTACATCTCAGAGTAACCTGTGCTATTATCAAGTTTCCTCAAGAAGCAGAGGGCGAGAGGCCCTGGAATTGGACATGCATTCCCAGCCTGCAAACTGATTCTTTGCAGTGAAATGTCTTTCACTCTGTGGCGCTCAGCGGTGACACCCTGGAGCACTTTTGCCATTGATACTGACAAGGGATACGCTGTGGCCTCAAAATAATAGCTGTGCCCAGGCTGCAGAAGTAGGTATACAGTACAGTACCCTCAGAAAATGACACACTAGAGTTCATGCGAATTCTAACACCGAAATCTCACTTCAGACACGTTTTTAAGACTAACTAACAGCTCCATCTGCACCTCATCCACAAGTCCCTGGTAAATCACTGCCGGTGGAGGATACCCTCCACACTGCAGCTGCAGTTCTGGGACAACTCAGAGCGTCGGCCGGGACATCTCGGGGGTTGTGAGAAGCTCATGGGATGCCAAAGGCTCCCTCCCGCCGCTGCTCGCTGCTGTCAGCCGGGCGAGGGGAGCGCAGGCCGGCTCCGCAGCGCAGCGCAGCGCTCTCTGCCGCAGGGCGCCGGGCGGGCACAGCCTCCGCCGCTGCATCTGCCATCGGAACCACAGCGCGGATCTGCCGCCTGGCTGTGTCCGATGGCCCCGTCCCGCCGCGGCACCGAGGCCCCTGTGGGCGCAAAGCCGCTTCCTCCCGCGGGCCGCCCCAGCCCGCCCCGCGCAGAGCGCGGCCCCTGGGCGCTGCCGAGCCGCGCTGCCTCCTCTCTCGGGCCGGGTGAGCTCCTCAGCCGCTCCTCGCTCGCTCCAGCCCCCCCGCACCGCCCGCTCCTCACCCGCCGCCCGGCGCTGCTCCCGCGTGGCCCCGGAACGAAAGTGCCGGGCTCGGCCGCCGCGGGGAGGCGGGGAACGGAAGCGGCCCCAGGCTGAGCGGCGTTGAGCGCCCGCCGCCTCTGCCTGAGGGGTTTGTGTCTGTGTGGGCGCCTCGCGGCCCGCACGGGCTGTTCCGTGGTTTGTGTCACAAAAACCTGACCAGAAACCGCTTCCAGCTACCTGGGCGGGGGCGAGAATCCCGTCGTTCCCAGCTGGAGCCGCGCCAGGTGTTTCCTGCCCTGTATCCCGTGCCCAGCGCTGCCCCCTCCGTGAGGCGGTACCGCCTGCAAAGCACTGGTGTGTGAGGCCGCGGCTTTGTCTGGCTCCCGTGAGAACTTTAGGAAAGACAAATTTTTTTTAATTTATTTTTTTTTTTAATCCTGTATTTTTCCTCGCACCCAGTCGTATCCTTAGAGCATATTTATTGACAGCGAGAGCTGGAAGAATTGTGCTACTGCGCTCCTCTGTGCCTCTTTTGCATCTCTGAAGGGGACATGGCATCTCCTCTGTGGGATTCCTTGGCCTGGCTGAGGATGCTGCTCCATAGTAACATTTACCCAATGTTCAACCTTTAGTAACTGCGTTTGCAGGTGGAAGCAGCTAAGCTGAAACACTAATTTTGGTGTAAGGAATCTTTCCGCTCAGTGAAATAAGGTGATATATTAGTTGCAATAGCTTTGGGGGGAAAATTGACATTATAGGCGGTTTTTATGCCAAACTTTGATCTCAGTTACACCCTAAAACCCTCACTGACTTCAGTATTACATTCAGTGGCAGAGAATTCCTACCAGCACTGTTGTTCCTTGTTTTGATCAGTTCTTCATGCGGACAGTGTGGAACACATTGCAGTAGTAGGAAAAAACAGCAAAATTTCACCATCCATATGTTTTCATCAGTTTATGCTGTGATAATACGTTGTGATGTGCACTAGTTAATTATGTAAAAAAAAGTTCATTGGCCACAAAAAAAGACTTTTATAATGGTTTCTAAAATTCTTTCTTGCCAAACTTAATTATAGTAGGTTTTGCTAAGTTTACCGTGTCTTATTTTATTTGAATTATTTCTTTGGATGCTTAATCCAGAACCTGTTTGGGAACAAACCAAGCTTCCTCTTTATTTAAAATACGGCTCAGAAATGTGAATTACTTCTTTGTATACTTCTATCCTACACAGTTATTTACACAAAAACTGTAAACTGAAAAAAACTCCGGAGACAACACTTTTAGAAATGTTTGTCATAAAACTTTCATTTGGGGTTCTTTATTCAGAATATACTAAAAAGACAAATTTGTTTTTTTCAAACCAGCCTTTCTCACACTTGGTTTCTGCTCAGTTGTAACTCTAAAGTTAGAATTTTTAATTGAAGTGAACACAGCATATACCAGCTGATCGACTTGAGTAAAAACTTTGGCTAATCTGCAACCCTCACATAGCTTCCAACTTGCAAACAAAATACTGAAAACATGAGAATAGTGGCATTTCGAGCTTCAAACCAGAACTTTTTCTCCCACTGGAGCAAAGAAACAAAAAATGTTTGAAAATATGTGGAACATTTCATTATAAAATTTAATTTTTTCTGTGAAAGGTATATATCTAAGAGGAGGAACCTGACATAAAAATGGAAACACTTTAATTTAGGATAATATTTTAAAAAAATACTGATTTATTTATATTTTCTGATTGGTTTTACTTAACCATTTTACCCTGAAGTCACAGTATCACAGAAAGAATGTGTGTATTAATAGTTTCATTGCAGTGAATAGCATTTCATGGACTTACTTTTTTAAAGAAATAATTTTTCTTGCTGCCCTGCTATTAAAACAGAACATGTCAATGTCCTTCAGCAATACCAGAGTGCTTAAAAACACACTGATTACTCTCTTTTAATGCTAAGTTATTTCAGCAAAGTGATCAATTTGATGATTAAGTTCAAACAACTACCTTTGGTTTCAACAATTTGCTCAAATATTTAAGCTGCTAGTTTAAATTCTTTGCTAGATCAAGGAACAGAGTTTCCTCCTGTGCTTCCAAAGCTGTTCTCAACAGATGGAAGGCATTACTGGCCTTTCCGAGAACTTAAATTGCACATGATTTTATTTGTCTCTTTAGAAACATAATGACCCTTTTTTCTTGAGTTATCTCCTTCTCTAACTAAAAAGTTATAGTCTTTTTAATTACTCTGTGTCTGCTGTAATGGGCCTCCCTGGTCTATTTCTGTTTTTCTGGCTCTTTGAGATGATGTAATCATCCCTGAATGCAGTACATGAGAGAGGAGGAAATCACAGTCTGTATTGCAGTGTTGCCAGAATTAGAGATTCTTAGATGTGAAATGCATTTATACTTGTTTTGCAATTCTTTATGCAAAATAAAGTTCACAAATTACTCACTTTAATCTTTGCATTTATATCATTTTCAGAAATTGGTGTTTTTACAATGCACTGACTGCAGAAGTAATGGCTGAGTTGTACCTCTCTTGATGAGCTTTACTCTTTGGTGGGTAAGTTACAAAAAGATTATTCCTTTAGTGTTATATGTAAATATCTGTGTGAACATCAGTCCGCTCTCAGACTTGGAGAAGAGAACAAACACGTGTCACTGAAGCACAGAAACGTGCTGGAAAAGTGTTTTCATGACAATGTGGCCCAGCATATCTAGAGGAACATCTTCCTGCCCTTGAACAGAGCATCCCACAGGCATTGAGCCAGAGAAGTGTTTACAGCTTTCTCTCAGTCTGTGAGTGTGAGGTGTCAAGTTTATAGTTTAAAAAAGCCTAATAAACTAAAGTCCCAGTTCTGCCTGGGTTTTAGGAACATTTTGTTTAGGTCTAAACAAAGTGCAGGCAAAAGTCTATGCAAGCATGTTCTCCACGGATGGTGGTGTTAATAAAGGAAAGATGAGCCCAAAAGGATAAGATTTAAGCCTTCCAGTCCTTCCAGTGATGCAGGAGGACTGTCCAGTGTGTTAAGTTTTGTGTGTAGACATATTTAGATCCATATTTAGATCCATTTTATATCTGTAGATCCAGATATATATATATGTGCTTGATTGGATCTTTTAATGCATAAAATCATCAATCCAGCTTCTATTTCTAGCTAAACCTGGCTAATTTTTCTAAGACATTGTTACTGAGCAAATTACTACAGGGAAAGCTCTGATTCAGACAAGTGAGACATGGAAAGCAAAGGAGTTTTAAATTTAACTCGGAAGTCAAAGAAATACCTCTGACACCAATCTAAGTCCGTCAATTTTTCTAAGATTACATGAATTCAGATAGATTGGATAATGGAAATTCCAAATATTGTGTAAATATGATGACTGACTTAACCATGAGAAGTGTAAATTCTAGGGTTTTTTAATCACTTCAGTGAGAATTAGCTATGATGTTAAATAGTTTAGAGAAGACAAATGAGAAGTCACACTCTTTTTTTGTGAATTCATGATTTTAAATAGCGGTTGAAAAAGCCAGAGCTGATTTCAAGTTGTGTCTGTCCTGCCTTAGTGATCTGCTTCAGGCAGTGATCCCTCTTCCTGAGGTTGGTCCACTGCTAGGTCAGGGTGGCTTTCTCCTTGGGAAAGTCATTTTGGGGTAGAGTCAGAATTCAAGGCTCTGTGAAGGGCCAAAGGTTCTAGATGGTTTTATAATTTTGACTTGAATTGGAAATGTGGATGTTTTCATTAATGGCAAAAGCAACTGTTCGCAGGTAGCCTTGAATGTATCTGCCTGAAAAAAAGAGTCACTTCTAATTACACAAGTCAGACTGTACCTGTCCTAGAAATTTCTATTGGAAGTAGTATTATATTACCATTAAAGGAAGTAGTATTATATTACCATTATATATCTGCATGTTTTGACAGTAAAAGCTTATAATTTTTAAATTGCATATGTCATTTGATATCCATTCCAAAACTTAGATTTAGAGCAGATTTCTATCTTCAGTGCTCATTTATTTAGATTTCATGACAATGTGGATTTCATTATCTTGTATGTTGAAACTGATTGACAAATGCAATAGAAATGTGTTTTTGAAGTAGATGTAAAATAAAGAAATATTTTCTCAAAACCTTTCTCTGTGTCAGTCACTGTTTATTAGGCTTAATTTTCTTTTTAGTTACAGACAGAGAAAATTGTGTGTAGAACAAGATCACCCAGAAAAATTTAATTTAGAGAAGGTTTACATACATCAAAGTTATACATGCTCCAAACTCCTAAAGGGCCTTTAACTTGGAAGAGCTGGATAAGCCCACAGCATTCTCTGTAATGTGCAACCACTATAAATAGATAATGGATGGATTTAACTGAAATTTAGTCAGACCAGAAAAAATCCCAGGACTCTAGGAGACCACTGCTATGGCACACATTCTGTGTCTGCATGAAACTTGCAGTGTGGGAGCTGTGCAGAATTCTAGTGGAATGATGACTAAAAACCACAGAATAAAGTAAATTAAGTATTGATGCGAGAATAATTCACAACCTCAACAAAACATATGCAAATATATTAAATTACCAGAATTGGAACAACCACAAAGTAAGGTTATTCATTCATGTGCAAACCCAAGCAGAAGCAGAAGAGAAATAGCAAAAACTGTTCTGGTTGTTATAAGTATATGAATATAATTATTTCAGTTAACAGGCTTGGATCCTATGCCTAAAGTTGACAGTGGCATAAAAATTTGCACATTTGAGACAAGAAATAAAGCACTTTTAATTTCATTTGTGGATATTCATAGGGTGATTTTCAAAATTCACATAAATATTTTTCTTAATTAAATTTTTTTTAATTTTAGGTCTAAAACCAAGAAAATGTGTGTTGAAGAAATGGAATCTCAAAAGCTTTAAGGCTGCCACAGTAAATCATACTAGTAAAGATGCTCCTGCTAACATACAAGCTGGTGCATCTGCCAGTTCTGCAGCAGCCAGTCAGTCTTGTAAATATTTTAAACACATAATGCATGTGACCATAGGTTTTGGAATAAATCTTATGGTACAGTGCAAAATCGTAATTGTCAACATAAAATATTACCATTATTTTCAGTTTGTTTTGCACAAAATCAGAATGTTAAAGCAATTCAAAATTAATTGTGAATTTTGATCAACTCTAAATATATATCCTGCCACTATAAGTCCATTGATAAGTCCATTTGATTAGGCTGTAAACAATATTTTAAAGTATTTGTAGAAGCTACTGGTACTCCATCTTGGTTTGATTTGTCAGTTTTTTTATACTAATGACAGCTACTCTTTTTTCTACTCCTTTCTCTGGTATCTGGATCCCATTTTCAGTATGTCTTGCATTGTAGCATTTAACTTTTAGCCCCTTGTCTTCACTGTCCTGATGGCTCCGACACTGATTTTTGGTCTTTCATGCTCGCCTTCTGTTCTTTCTCATGGCTGCTATTTTAACTTCTTTTTTTCAAGCTTCTTGTGCTGATGCTTCTTCTAACTTGCTCCCTTTCTAAATGTTATCCAGCATTTTGTTCTTTCAGGGTAACCAGTTTCTTCTCTTTTCCCCCTCCCTGAAATTACTGTTTTCCTTCAAGCATCTACAGCCACAATTTTATTCAACCAATGTTCTCTTAATCCTTTTTGTCAGTCTCCTTCAACCATAACCATAACCATAACCACTTTTCCTATCCTTGTCTTTTTCCCCCTCATTTGTTTTGTTTTCATGTGCTCATGTGCTTTTTCTGAATTTAGATAATTATCCATTCATCAAGGTAGGAAAATCTTACTTTTGTTGCGATATAATTAAAAGGAAAATATCTGAGTGAAAACTTGTACGTTTGTGTTCCCAGTCCCCAGCCCCTTCCATTTTCAATGATACCACTCTGATCAATGACTGTTCTCTCTACAGTTGGGTTAAATGCTTAGCAAAAGATGGGGGGTTGTCTCTTGTGTCTGGTCATGTTAAGGAGAGAAGTTTGGGAACATGCTGTGCTCAGGAAATCCTCAGTTAGCGAGGTGCTGCAGATGTGTCAGAGGATGGGAAGTGCCCTGATTCACATGTGCCCTGATTTCCACAAAGCTTTCTCGAGTAATATGGGTGTAAAAGAGCTGTGTGAGAATATCTAATCGAAGAGGAGAGTTCCTCTTGAGACCTAGCTGAAGGACTTACTCTCAACAAATGGATACAGCAACAAATGGATATGGCTTTATAGAAGCTTTGTATAGATTATGCATGGCTGTGACTTAAGAAAGTGAACTATCTTATTGCCTGTTAGCGTTCCTGAATAATTTTCCTTTTTTGCTTTGGTGTCTCTTTTTAAGTGCAATTAATGTGGTTTCTTTAAAACTGAAAGTCTGTGTTATTCACATCAAGTTACAGTCTTGAGAGGACTGTTGTTTACAGAATTTTTGTTTACAAGAATTACAGAAATTCTTGTTTACAGAATCCATTTTTTGTGTGTTTCTCAGTTTGCAGTACCGTGTTTAGAAACAGAAATATATCTGTGTTTTTGAATACAGAAACATTTGGGTGTTTTTTTGAACCCAAAAATCTAAACCCAGTGGAAACATTTGCCTGATTTTTATAAAATCCAGTGGTTTCATTCCAGTATAATCGTATTTCCTTTTAGATCTTGCTACTTTACTAGTATATAAAAACAAGAATATGAAAGCAACATACATGAACCCTGAAAACTCAGCAGTCAGTAGCTGAGGATTGGATTCTTGTCCATCAAAACTGGTGCTGTCCAAGGTAATAGTGAATTGTGTTTATGTTTGGACAGCCAGTTGTAATTGTAGTAATTAAAACTTGGTAGTTTTAATAATATATTAAGCCACCCACCCCCCAAATTTTTATAATTAAATTCTGTGGGTTTATGAATTTCAGCGTATGGTGTTAAAAAGCTCCTTTAGAAATTTTGCTGTGGAAATATTTTTAAAGTGAGTATAAATGTCATGTTAAAAATCTTGTGCAACTCTTCAAATATTTTTCCCATCTAGTTTCTGCTTTAAATACAGTCCTAATCTTCAAAATGATCAGCATAGAGAATTTAGTTTCTTTTTCTGCTAGTAAATTCACCTTCTCTGCTGTGTTAAGTAAAAAGGTGATTTAAATAACTTACCTTTTAAAACTCATCTAGTGATGTAAACAATTAAGCTTCCTTTTTTTTGTTATTAAATTTTAGTTAATAAAATACCATTTCTAAGTATGGATCTCATCTCTGATGATGACTTTTCCTAATCTGGGGAAAATCATCTAACCTGTCACTTCCTTTTTCTACATGTTAAATGTTATGAAATCATTATGGTATTTGAAAAATTCGTAGTGAGGAGATAGATTTCATAGGCTTATGAAGTATTTAGACTACTCAGATACTGATTGTTGAGTGCAATGAAATACTGATGTTCTCATTACTTTATTGATTTAATGTCAACTTACATTTTGCTTCAGCTTATTCAAAGAGAATATACATATTTCCTTCAAAAAGTAATTTAAAACACAGACAAGTGTATTTTAATAATTAATTGATCAATCATTTAGTAATGTGGTTATTACAGATGCTATGCAGAGCCATGTTTTAAAGTACTTGCAACAGAACTAAAAGTGAGACCGTATTGTACCATATAATGTATTTGAAAGATCATGGATCTTGTGCAATTGTCATTTTTATTCTGTTATGGAATGTATTTACACCATTTTGCATACCTTTGAGGACTCACAAGTTATGAGACAAAAGTATAACTATCCCTCTAACATGGAAAATGAGTTTTGTGTAGTTGTTTGAAGGGATTGTTTCAAGAAAAAAATGACTTTCTTAAGAAATCCTAGACTCAGGTTGGAGGAGTACTGCGGGTCTCTTGTCCAATCTCCTGCTCAAAGCAGGCCCCACGCTGGTTGTACAGAGCTTTGTCCGGTCAGACCTTAAAAACCTCCCAGAACGGAGATTCTGCAGTCTTCTCTGAGATGCCTCACATGACATCTGCTCATTTGTGTCTCCCAGCGTGTTTATCAGCAGTAATACAAAAGTAAATAAGTGAAACCTTCCTAATTACAGATCCTGTGTAGTGGAGCAGTGTCTGTGAGGTGTGACTGGTGGCTGCTTTGACCACAGGCACTTGTATTTCCATTCTGAAGCCCAGTCCAGACACTCTGTGTAGTGTCAGTGGGAAACAATGGGAAAAGCTACAGGAAAGCCAATGCCTCTGAAGGAAAAGCAAAGAAATTACACTTGAGGCTGGCTTTTATAACCCGCATTGCTTGGGCTGTCTTGATTTTTTAGTATTATAAAAGTTAGTAATGAGCAATTTCCAGACAGGTGTATCTGTTTCCCTAGGTATAAACATGTTTTCCTCCTACATGGTATAGTATATGTTGGTGTTAGGATTGCACTGGATTGTGATGGAATTGATGCAAGAGGCTTTTGTGAAGATTTCTGACATCTATTTGAATTCCTGTTAAAGTCGAATAGATTCTTCTTCTTATCCTTGTCTTTTAATAGTTTGCTGCTGTAGATAATCACTTTAAATTTGCTGATTATTCTTCTCTGGTTTTAGCACTAAACTGATTTTTTTTTTGAGTCAGTATTTCAGAAGAGATTTTCTAAGATGAAGATACATTGAAAATTGCTCAGTTGTAAGGACATATGAGTGTGGTACTGACAAATTGCAGCATTTGCAGTCAGGTGTCTTTCTGGGAACAATTCTCTCACAGAACACATTTCAGTTATGATAGCTGTAAAACAGAAAGCAGCCTTGGCTTACCTGAAAATGGTGGTAACATAGTGATTCATTATATAAAGCATTTAACAGTAAGGACTAATTACAATTTGGATTCAGGAATTGTTTGACTCTATTTCTATATTCTTGAATTACACAATCAACAGATTGTTTAAAACAGCCTGTCTGCATCTGGTTTTAAGATTTGGTTACATACATGTTTATATATTAACGTGCATACATACATTTTAATAAAACTTCAGTAAAGCTTTTAAGCACAAACAGTCTTAACTAGGTTTTATCATTTTCATTTCAGAGCTTCAACTAACCTAGTTTAGGTATAGAAACTTGTGCTAGTATGTTAATGTTGATCACGAGCGTGAACTTCGTTTCTCTGTTTATATATTCACAGAAAGTAGTGCAGAGAGGTACCAGCAAAAAAGCTTCTTTTATAGTACAGTCTGTTGTGTTCAGTGAAAAATAAATAATAGCAAAAGCACAGTGAAGGTTTACTGATAGAGCTGTACTGACAAACTTTTCTGCATGGATCTATTTATATCTTCTTTGATTTTTGACTTGCTAATATCATAATTGATTTTCAAATGGCACCTTTTGATAAACAAGTTTTTTTTAAAAAATAAATGTTTGTCAAAGAAAATTGTTGCCGTTTTCTCTGAGTGCTCTTTAAATCAAAGTGTTTCATGTAAGAAATGGTTGAATCTAGAAATTTGTTATTCAACGTAGAACATTTAAGACCATTTTTAATTAACTTGACTCTATCCCAGTGATATGTCAGCTGCTTTAACTGGTGTTTGGTGATCTTTATCTAAGTGCAGTTATCACAATACCAAGAAAATGTGTAGGGAAACTGAACAGAGTGAAATGATAATAATGCATAGGTCAGGTAGGGCTTAGTTGAACACTTCAATAGCTAGAAAAATAAGGTGTCTTTTCTTCATCAGGTTACATGGATTTTAGCTGCAGTTTCAGACTAGTCCCACAGGCTTGCACGTATTTCTGTATCTGTGAGTGGAGGTTCTGCCATCTGAGGATTATTTCCAGTGCCTGCCGGAACTGTAACCTTCTTTTACCTGGCATAACTCTGAGCATGCCAGTAATTCAATTATCAAGAGTATGTGGCATAGATTTTTAAAATTTTTGCATTGTTTCTTTTGAGATGTCCATTGTGTGATTTGCTGCAGGCTGTCATTTTTGTCTGCCATCCAATGTATGTTGGCAGGAGGGTTGTGTACTAGGCTTTGTGTCTGGTCACAGAAAAAAATTCATGCATCTCAGCCAGACCATTTTGTTATTCCTTTAGAATTAAAAGCATATGAAACAGATGCAGCTTAATAAGTATCTTTTTTTATAAATAACATTTAAATAACTTAAAACAATAAAGTTCAAATACAACTTAAAATAAAGTTTAATGCTGTAACAACAGAAAAAAGCATGTATAAGAATGGAAAAACAATATTGAAAGCTGTATGCCCTAACAGGAATTATACAAAAGATAGGATATGTTACATAAAAAACCTTAATATGTCTGAATTTTTGCTTCATTGTTATATAAAATGTTAATTTGTGAAAAGTGAGATGAAGTACATTATTTATTCCTATTTTTATTTTACATACACTATTTGAAACATCTTTTAGAGCAGCATTAGGTATTTGTTTCATTAATAGATAGGAACATTTTGTGTTAGAGTAAACTTAATTTTTCCAAACTAACTCTCTTATCTGAATACAACAATAAACATTTACAAGATTATATTTTTTTTTGATCATATAGTTTATGTATAGGATATCGGTTTCTTGGGGGAAGTATTTAAAATACTGCTCAGCCTCCACATTTTCTATTGACTTGATAATCTGACAACTCATTCCAGCAGCCTTAAAGTCTGACATATTTTACACAACATTATCATCTGCTTATTATTATTATAGCAGCCATATTTAAGAAGCAGATAGTTTTTTAAATAAAATATTATCAGATAATCAAGTAATGACTTATTCTTCAGGGTAAATTAATTTAAGAAACTACCCACTACAATGACTAAGATAATGATTGTACAACTCTTTAGAATTTTTTACAACTTTTAGTTAGTAAATCTGGTTTTGTGTATATTTTCAAATCTTTTTCATGTAGTCTCTTAAAAATAAACATAAATGCGCAAGTCCAGCTTGTTCAGTTTCTCAGTAGTATTCCAGCCTCTCTTGATATCTTGTCAAAGAGTCTTCTTAAAATTAATCTTCCTGCTGGAACTAGTTCTTTATAGATCATTTGTGATTAGGATATTGCCAGAGGAAGAAAGTGGGATGCTCTATGTTCTTTCTTTGTTTTTTTACCTTTCATGGGAACCCCTTTGTGGTTTAGTGTAACAAACATCTCCTTTCCTTTGTGTGTCCATTTTGCAGAAGCATATGTATTGTAATGGTTTTCTTCAATCAGTTCTATGAAGTTGCAGTCCTCGTTGCACACTTTCTGTTGAGAGTAAATAATAAAATAAGGTTGGCTAAGTACATATGTCTTTTTAAATACTTAGATTAGGGAAGATGGGAGAAGAATATGCATTACAGACCCTGGATATTATGAATATTTTAATAAATAAATTTGACTTCTGAAATCTGAGTATTGAATATTTTAGCTTTGTGTAAGACCTAATCATTACATTGAGTAAATGAACATAAAAGTCTAATATGGGATGCAAGGGGTAAGTGCAGAATACATTTTACTTAGGAATCTGTTTTTATAAAAAAACCATACAGATGCTACATCTCAAAATACGTGTCTTTAAGATTGTAGGGATGTACACATGAGAGAAGGTTGCATCCATACCTTTCCATAGAGTCGTCCTGACTTGTTCATTGCCAGAAAGTATTCACTTTCCACTCCTTTGATTGCCACTATTCCAACTGCCACCGTTCGGATTTCTAGAATACCTGCAAAGGCACACAGCAAGGACTGTAAAATGGTCACTTGTTCTCCAGTCAATTGAGAAGCTTTAGCTGAACTAATAATCTGTAATCCTTCCATGTTTATTGAAAACCTGCAGCAATCATTCTTGGAAAATGATTATGTTTATTCCTGTGAAGAAAGGACTAGACTTTAAAAACCCCTGTGTGTTTGTGCCTGCATACAGCCACTTTAAAATTGTATGGTGATAATTTTTAAGTATATGCTGAAGTTGTGATGTCAGAATAAGTAACTTCTCTATTTTCAGAGAATCAGTGTAGCCTAGAATTTATTAGGATCAGGGTTTTGTTTGGAATATGTAGTTAGCCATCAAGGTTCACAGAATTTGTGTAAAGCCTTTATTTTGAAGTCTTGTGTATCAGTATCATCTCCTTGAAAGAGTGTAAACCTTAGAACTTGCGAGTGATAGGAAACAGACCACAGCGTCTTAAATAAGATAAAGTATTTGCTTGACCTTTGTGTGCTTTTATGACTGATCAGAGCTGTAAAGATACGTGTATTTGAAAATCATTCAAGGCTGTCCTGAGAACTTATTTATTCAAAACCAGAAAACATTTAGCATTGTTTTCTATCAACTGCTTTATTTTCATCTCACTGGTATATATCCGCAATACTTTCTGTGATACATTTAAGTTACCTGCAACATAAAAAAATATTCTTTTGTTAATATTAAAAAAAAAGTGAAGGCAGGGGGATTATGCAAGTTGTTACGGAACACTGGGTTGTTTTCAAGCTTAAATATTATTAATGTTGTCTTAAGCAATAGTTCAGACTTATACATCTGAGTTTGAGCTGTTTCTTTCCGTATTGAGTCACCGACAGAACTCAGTGCCACAGCAACTGCACTGTGACTCCTTCTCCAAAATGGGGTCTTTCAGAGGCAGCAACTTGAGATAAATTGCAAGAGCTGAGCATGGGGGAGACAAGGTGGACGTGGGAGAGAGGCATGTGTTAGATTGTCACCTGAATTTCCTCTCTAACAAAACATTTCATTCTTTTCCCTTTCAAGTTGGCATTGACTTTTCACAGCTGCATGGGTAATAGTTTTTCATTAGTTAGGTTTTTTAAGAAAGACATTAAATATCTGTACTTCTCCTTCTCTATACTTTTTTATATCCTCTTGTCCTTTGCTTTCTTGTTCTGTTTTGCTTTTCTCCTTGATATTACTGATGTATCAGTTCCAGTATATATGGATTTTTTTTACTTCTTATTTTCTTTAGCAGATCAGTTACCCCTTCTCATGATGTGTGCGCTGCTGGGTATTAATCTCGGAGCATTTATACTTTTGTGCTCCCCTATAATACTAAGCCAGCTTTCAAGTAAAGCTTTTAGAATTCTTTGACAAGTTCCACTCTGCTGCAGGCGTAGCAATAGTTCTTACAAAGGGCAATTTGTAACCGAAACTTGCAAAAATTATATTAACTTTCATTTAAATTTCACTTTAGAAAAACCACAGTGAGGCTAAAAACCAGATGAACATCTGCATTTAGCCAAACAAAGAACGTAACAGTGGAAGGGATCTCTGGGTCATCAAGTCCAGTGCTCTGCTAGCCTGGGAATTGCATCAGATAATCCTCTTTTCATAAACTTTGCCAATACTAAATTGGAGTTGTTTTTTCTTTGCCCCCAGTGTTTCTGCCGAAGGCTGTTCCAGAGTTTGATTTATTTTAATGGCTAGAGACTTCGTAGTAATTTGCAATCTGCATTTCTTCAGTGACAGCTTATATCCATTTGTTCTTTTGCCTGTGCTGGCCATTAACTTAAGGAGATTTTTAAAAAAAAATCTATGCTTGAGTTTTCTATTTATTCAAAAATTAAAAGAAATGAAAGATTCAAAATTACTTTTTAAAACAAGTCACGCTAATAGGAATTGAGATTTCCTTGAGTAAGCTGATGTTGGCTGAAGTTACAGTAGTAAGAAATCCTACTACTTTAAAAAAGGAAATGCCAAAAGGTTTTGTCCAAAGCAATATTATTATTGTTACAATTTTTACATTATTTATTTAGTTTTTTCTTTTTTCCTGAAGTTGATTGTGACATTCATCTAACTTGTTGGAGTTACTTTATTTTGGTTTGGGGTACTTGTTTTTCAGCTTTATTCCCAGCTGAGACATCAATGTCTTTGTTGTCTTAAATGAGCAGGTCTGTTCTTACGTGCTTCCTTTTGAAGTAAAGGGGTTTAATCCTTTCAATATCTATTCAGGAAAAGAAAAAAAATCACCAGGCTAGGATGGGAAAGAGAAAATTCTTATACCTTCACTGTTTCACTGAAGTACTCTTTTAATACTCTAATAAGCAACATTACTTTAAAGGTGTGTGTAAATTAATAAGATGTTGATGAGGAGAAATTCAGAAGGCCAAGCTTCAACAAGGTCTTAATATCCCTGATTTAAAAAGGAAAATGCGAAGTATGTTCTTCAGTTGCTTTATCTAAAGCATCCCCAGAGAAGTTCAGAAGAGGTTTAAGAGAAGACTTAGATATACCACAAAGTAACTGGGAAAGAAATCAGATTAAAGGCAGGAAAAGAAAAAAAAAAAACAAAACAACCTAAAGATGGGCATCCAAAATTGAAAACAACTGTACTTTCTATAAAATCAGCATGAAATTCCAAACAATTTTATATGGTTGTATGGTCAGTGTATCAAATGTAGCTTAAAATTCCTGTAGTGAAAGAAGTTTCCTACAGAGCTGAAATTCCGTCTGGTGTATGTAAAAGACACTCAGCAGAGCTGGGCCACAGTTTGTCTTCAGAGAAGATGCCTAAGGATGGTGGCAGCAGTCTTTATAAGCACTTGGTGCAAATTAAATAACAGACAGTTTATACCACTAGGAAAAAAACAAAAAGAAAGTAAAAAGAAAAGAAGCAAACCAAGCCTTTAGGCTGGCACAACAGTTCTGGTGGGTGAAATATGTATCAGGTTTTGGAGAAAATTTATGTCATAAATGAGGTGAGTTTCCTGGCATTCTGGTCTAGAATGACAGTTTCACAGTACTTTACAAGCAGACACTTTTGTGTCTAGACTTACTCCATAACTGGAGCCTGAACAACAGGACAGTACCTCTGGCTGGAAATTTATGTAGAAAAGCGGGCATTTAGTGATATCACTGATATAAAATTGAGCATTGTCATGTGAGATGATTCCTTCCTGGCAAATGGTATTTGATTATTTTGATCACCTGATATTAAGTGTTTTTTCTGATTCTATTAGCATTTTCAAATCAACATTTTCATCTTCCTTTTATTTGTTGGATTTTTTTTTTGCTTTTGCTACACACTGATGTTGCATTTGTTAAAACAAATCTTTGCTTTTATTGCTACACAATCCATTTCCAGACTATATTAATTTCCATCAGTATGCAGGCATAGCTCAATAGGCAGTTTTTAACAGTATCTTGTCTATAACAAGTAGCAAGAGCCTTGTGATTTACCAAAATCAGGGCATTTGTCTTTAATTATTTGTCAGCTAAGAGGCTGAAAGAGCAATTGCAACTCTTGCTCCTGAGAGCTGTAGGGAAACCAGTAAGTGGTGCTCATGCCTGAAGATCCTGCAGGCAGATAGAACCTGCCAGGGGTGTTCTGGAAGAAGAGGGGCAGCACAGATCTCTTATCACATGCTAGGGAACTGCCCCAGTGTGCCAGAATTGTTAGGAAGATTCTGGGAAGTACACCCTCACCAGCTGGCTCTGCTTCCAGACATTTCATATGTTGCAGGCATCTCCTCAGTGTCTATCACATGAGGCTTCTGGTCAGTGCTCCTCGGTTTGTTAGTCACAGTTTCTGTAGACATCCATTCAAAGAAACGTTTTGACATCCATGACTTTTTTCAGAAAGCTGACAGCAATTTCATCCCAGTACATTTGGATGTATGTTGGGAGAGCACGTATGATACGTACAGAACTTTATTTCTTGTGGCTCTCTGTGCAATGTGGTTGAAAAAAAGCAGTCTGCTGCTGATTTTTAGGGTAGGGAGGCTGGCGCTGACAGTTATGCACTTGTAGGAAAGGTGTTTGTGAAACACATTCCCTACACATTCTTTCCTAAGCAGAATTGTCTTCAGATAAAGTATATGAAATCTTAAATAGGGACAGAGGGGGCAGAAAAGACTTGGATAGAAAATAAGTTTAAAAAAATGCAACTTGTAATTTCCCTAACTTGTGTTTCTCATTAATTGAATTTGGACCACATATTTATGAATTCAAATGACCTTTGCAAATGATTCAAGGCCAAGAAAAATGATCTTGTTTTTGCTTACAAGACACTGTTTAATGATATGTAATGTAATTTGTCCTTTTGTTCTGGGACTTAATAAGTTAATATTTGCCTCTTAAAGCAAGAAAATACAAATCACGCTGGTCAGTCTTGGAAAACTTTGGTGGTGTTATTGGAACGTGTGTGCATTTGGTGAGGCAGCACAGTAAATACTTTCATTGGCTGGTGTATTACACTTACATGGTTTTCCAAAAGAGTCTTATCAGTGAAATGAATAATTTTATTGGATAGTTTTGAAAATAATTGGTTTCAGGAAATATTTTTATATCTCTTTTTTAAAATATATTTTCTCTGTTTTAAAGTATTTGTTTGGTTTAAGTTATTTCGAGTTTTAATACTTTTAAATGGATGCATCTTGAAGTTCATTTGTAGGTAAAACAATTTGTGTTCTCATTCTTTCTCAAATGTAAAAACTAACAAAAAATTACTGCAAATAAAGGTACTGATATAAGATATTTTGTAATATGACTTAATTTTTATCTTTCCCTCTTATTAAATTTAAACTAATAGAAAGTAGAATTTGCATCTGTATTGAGTACTTTCCTTAGCAAGAGAATGAAGGAGTTTTCTACCTTATAGAAGTCTTGTTCATTAGCTTTGTAAGTAGAAATAAATGTATAATTATGTTTTAGAGTGGCTTTCAAAGCAGAGATGAGATTTCTCCACCCCAGGAATTTTCTGTCTGTGGATATGATTTTAATGATCAATTAATTAAGTTAACAGAAAGCAAGTTGGTACCTACGTTCACTATCACTTTCTTCTTTTATCTTCTCCTTGTGATACTCAGAATTTTAAATTATGGCATACACACATATATGTTGTTATTTACAGCACAGAAGGCTAAAAAGCTTCTTGTTTAGGGGCTTTGTGCCATATCCGTGCATGCATTTGCTGTGCATTGTAGACTCTCTGAAGTACTTTAAATATGAATGTGGCTGTAAAAATGATCTGCACAGAAATAATGCATCTGTCAAGGATTTTCAGGAGAACAGTTGCAGCTACGGCTTCAGTGAGGTGCCAGACATCTGGATATCATGGAGAAATGTTCAAAGCGCTCAAAACTCCTGGTTTATCCTGGGTGTAATTTCCAAGCAGGAAAAATTGTAGTTGTCCAAGGAAACATGATTAACAATAGAGAGGTATTCCTTGAGGACTTCATGCAGCACATTGTTCAACATCCTCAAGCAGCAGAATTTGCTTATAGGATTTAGTCCATGTACAGAACGTTTGATTAAGCATAAGTAGCTGATGTTTAATTACCCTTTTGCAATTCACTGGGTTCAAAACCAGTAGGCATACTATATTAAAAATAAAACCAACCAATTTTTAAACAGACATCCATTAAAGTATTTTTTGTACTCCACTGGATTTTCATTTATTGTTCATTTTAAATTTGCTTTATTTGACATTACCTAAATTTCTCCAGTTTTCCAGTCATACAAACTGATCAATACACGCATTGCTAGATGGAACAACTTTATCATAAATCATTGTCCTGGTGATAACAGCTGACAGCTAAGTTAGTTATGGAATCTGAGCCATGTCAAGGTTTATGAAAGAAACTGCTAACTTGAAAACTCTGTGTAAAAAATATTTAAAAAGGCAAGATGAGAACCAAAATAAGAGGGAAGATATGACAGAGATGATCAACTAAAATGATTGTTTAGAAATGCTGTTATTTTACTTACAAGATCTGTTCTTTGCATGTGTACTTGGACTTGTGGGTGTTTACCTTTATGACAGAAAAGGAAGGGGTAAGCCAAGTTCCACTCTTAAGTCTGCATGGTTCAAAGTATTTACAGTTTGTCATGCAACATCAGATGTATATATAATCTGCCCTTCCAGCCACGTTTGGCTGATACTGCAGTGTGAAGAGTCTGATTTAAATTTCCAGGCTGATGTTTGGAAAGAAACCTTCCTTTTCACTTTGAACTTAACACATTTGTTCTGCAGGGGGGAATAGTAAATGCCATAATACTTTTTCTTTAGTTATTTTTTAAAGTGAATAAATGTAATGCAGGGCTCATCAGTTTACTACACTCAGTATTTACCTCCCTTAATTACTGTAATGAGAATTTCCGTGACCATATTGCAATTAATAATTGCTAAAGAGAAGTACCTCAAAATTTTCCAGTATTCTTCCTTATTATACAACCTGCTTGGCCTCAGTTTTGTATTAACTCTCTGTTAATTTTGGTGAGCTAGGGGATAGTTTTATAAATCATATGCTTCATTCTTCATTGAAAATGGTGGTGTAGTAAGAATTGGTCTAGAATGTTTTGACTCTCAATTGCCACCTTCTGTGCATGTCTCTTTTGAACACCAGCAATTCAGACCACTGTATTTCCAATATTTCTCTTGATTTGATTTCCAGAACCAAAGGGCGTGACATTTTTCACTGAAGTCGATTGCAAAATTATGGAGCTTTTCAATTTAGAGGTGTGACTGGTGAATAGCAGTGTATAGAAACAACTGAGTAACATGCTGCCCCAGGCAGTCATTCTCTTGGGAATGTCTCATTAAACTTATTAGAAGCCTTCACTTCACTGATCTCCACTGTGCTTTATATAAATATTTTCTTGATCAGCCTCTTAGACAGCATGTAGTCATTTCTCATTTTTGCAGGAAACGACATTTCCCTCCAATAAAAATTGCCTTGAAGCTAAACATATGGTTATAATGAAGAATAATATTATTTTTTAGAATTAATACTGTCATGTAAAATCCAAGTCCTAATCCTCAGTCTGAAACAGTGCTCTCTTATTACAGCATTAATAATTTACTGATATGAAAAATGGAAAAAAAGAGTGGAATGACTGTTTACAAAATGTAATTGTTTCCAAGCAGTAATAAAATTAATGATTTAATAGTTTAGAGCTGAACTTGTAGAAGTGCTTTCCCCACAGCTCAGATGAAGGATATTTCTAGTATTTAAATATTTTGTGCCAATTTCACTAGAATAAATGATCTTTTCAAGCTTCCCAGACTTTCTGAATATAGCATCAAAATACCAAAGTAAATGTAAAATGTTACTTATTACCTTTTCACAGCAAAATAAGATATATCCAACTAGAGGTGCAAAACTTCCCAAATTCAGTTTTAGCGTCTGCAGCTATCTTGATTATCTGAACTTGGAAAATTCCACATAAGACCACAGCCTCCTGTTTTTCAAATTCTTCCATAATGCAAAAGTCTTTAAATAGATTACTTTGTCTTTTTTTTTTCCTTTTAATTTTTTGTTACTCTGCTATTTTGTGTTTTCATCTAGTAAAGAGCTGGTGTTTTCCTTCCCCCTTTCCTGAGTTAGTGATCACAGTTGACATAAAATTAGTTATGTCATTTCTATGGAAAGCTTTTTTTTCTGTTCTTCTGAGAAGAAAAGGAGTGCATGTTCACATGCCTTTTCCCTGTATGAGTGCTGCATTCTCTGGACTGCGTTCTGGGGAACACTCAGAATTCCAGGTGCATTTCCTGTTTATCATCTGGATGAATTGGCTGAGGGCAGTTGCGACATCAGCCGAAATATGGCGTGGCAATGGTTGCTGGACTAATTCAGCTGAAGGGGGCAGAAATAAATCCAACATAGAATCTGCTCTTTTTTCTATGAAAAATTCCCTGAGCTCAAGGCCTTGCTGGTTTGTTCTGGGTATTGTACTGTTTGCTGCTGTTCCTGTGGCAGTTTTTCTGGTTCTTGAAACAGTCTTGACAGGAGAAAGAGCAGAGCCATGTTCTGGGGACAGACTGAGTCTAAGAACTGCCTTCTTGTGTTCTTTCAGGATAACTTAAAATTATACATTGTTGAGACAAACTACTAAAAGAAAATATTAAATGCCTATAGATTGATCATAATGACATCCTGCAACGTGTTATCAGTTTAAATATGTAGTTCAACACACTTTTAACATTGAAAATTGTCCCAGAAGTAGCTAATAACCAAAATTATTTAAAAGAAGTAAAACTCAGAAAGTGGTGGCATAAGAAAGAAGGTGGCTGCAGCATTCCAGAGCTTGAAGGTATCCTGTGGGGCCTGTGGCATGGTAGCAAATTGTTTTAAATTGTTTGAAATTTAGAAAGTAAAATTTTGTTTCACATAGTTAAGAGATCATTTCAGTCATGAACACTGCAGTCCCTACTGAAGAGACACATCTTTTCCCACTCTCAGTAGTTATGTAAAATGTAGGGCAAGCAGTACCCAACTGAGAAGATTTTAGTTCCATTTACAGATCAGATCTGCTCTTTTGTGCAGGACCAGCTGAAGTCAGGCATGTAAATATATCAATGACAGTGTCTAGGAGAACACGAGCAGGCACCACTTCCAAGGTACAAAATGCAAGAAGCTGCTAAGAAAATCTTACTAACCCCTTGCTGTATTGCAGGGTGGGAATTGATAGAAACCAGCTGGCTCACTCCTGCCTTCAAAACACTGCTGGGCATATATTTATATGTACGGTCTCTCAAATAGTTCTGGTTTGCTGCTGGCAAATAATTTAGATTTAGTTGAACTTCCAGGATCTGTATAAGACCAAAGACTGAATTATAAACTAATAGGAGAAAATTAAAACTCCCTCAAAATCAAAACCAATCTAATAAACGAATTCAATTCTGATAAATAAATTAGGATTTTTTGTAGCAGATGTTTGTCCTGTCTTGCTCAGTATGTGGATCAAAATGTGTGTCACTTATCCTACCACTGTTGTGTTTTTGAATAGCTTAAGTAATTCCTTGTCATAATTTTGCCTAAAGTAATTAATTTCCTTCTAATTACACACTGGTTTTACCAGTCTAAAATTTAAGCCTGACTGGAAGCCTGACTTTAGGGAAATCAGTAGAACACTTGCCATTACACACAGGCAGCACTTTGAAATTTCTGTCTTTGTTTATGTGACCAGATGTTTGTAAATGTGTCACTGTCATCCAGTTGTTATCTTTAGCTGTTATCTCGCTTTACAGTTTCATATCAAATCTGAGAAAAAAGCAGCACCAGCACCACTGGAGAATATTATTCCTCTGCTACAGGACCAGTAGCTTTTACCTGAGCAAATACACTGTGGGAACTGCAGCCCAATTTCTCTTTTATTCTGTTTTCATTTGTGTGATTTTTAATCTGCCTTTTAAAAATCAGATTAATAGAGCAGTTGGAAAATCTGGACTTCTTTTCAGTATTGACTGCCAGGATGTAGAGGAAATCAGGTGTTAACCATCCTGAGTCTGGTGATAAAAGTATCTGTGCCCACTCTTACTTTTGTCCATGTGCATAATATCAGGAAGCCAGTGAGAAAACTATTTCAACCAGAGTAATGTAAATATTTTATAGAGTCCACAGCCTTTCTGTGCTTTGCTTTTGTTTGATTATTTAACAATAATGGCCTTGCTTCTCAGTGACAGTTACTTGCACCCTAAAAGTAGAAATCAGGGCTCTAGAACTCACGTTCCAGTGTGCTGTGACAGAATAGTATGATGTTATGTTATGAACAGAAGTAATCAGTCACAGCTAATATTAAAAAAGCAATGGAATAAGCAATCAATGCTTAACAGTTAATAGTACATAGGATTAGCCAAATTATATGAGATCTATATAAATGTTTTAATTAACTTTTACAAATTTTTATTATATTATTGGTTGTATGCAATCCAGCTTCCCGTTGCTTTTGTTCTATTTTTTATATCCCCATGTGTGAATCAGTGCAGTTGTATTTATTTCAATTAAATTATCATTTATATCAGCTGAAGATGTATAGAGAGAACATAAGAAAGGGCAGCTATGAAGTTAGGAAGCTGCTTAGCATTCTTACCCACCATTCCTTTGCATTGTCACCAAGAACCCCACATAAAGTATTTTCTCAATTAATCACAGGATAAAATATGTAAAATACGATAGAAACCACTTCACTTTCTTTACCTTCACCTTTCACTTTACATTTGCTTTACCTTTACCTTTCCTTTCAACTAAGGCAAGTTTCCTGTGGCCCTGAGCTGCCTAAGGAAGGATGTGAGCTCTCCTGTGCCTGTAAACTGCAGTGCTTCATCTCCTCAGCTCTCGAAGCACACGGGTACTGCTCTATCACTGTACGGTGACTGTTTGGAATAAAGGTATCTGGGACCAGTCTGTTAAAGGATTTCATAACTTAAACTCAGATCCATTCTGGCATCCATATTGTTATATTGGTAGAATTCCAGTTTTCCATCCCTGACAATAATCAACCAACCTGTTTGATAGACGACAGTGCAGTGCATTGGCATAAGTGTAAAGACATCCTTTTCTCTTGATCTTGAAACAAATGGCAGCTTTCATACCACTCAAGCTTTAGAGAACAGCTTCAGTCAGGGGCCTTTGAGAATGTTCCACTTTTCAGTTTTTTCTGCTACAGTTTGCTTTTGTATGGATTGGTGTCATGAAATTTTGATGAGCTCCATAGAAGTAATACATAAGCAACCTGTAGCAGAATATATGGATCCCTTAAAATCTGGAAAACAGCTGGTCTGTGAGTTGTAGATATTTGGAAACATGCATTTCAGCTAATGGGCTTAACAAGGGCTTTGTTCAAACAGGGAAGAATAAAATGGTAATTTTAAGGAAGTGGAGTAAAATGGTAGAGGTTTCATCCTTAGGTTTATAAAGTTAGATGACTCAGGTAATGGTTAGTCGGGTTTTAATATAAGACTCTGGACTGGGTAGCAGAAGCTGCATGTGCAAATAAAGGATTTGCAGCTCTTACATTTTTATTTTGTGGAGGATTTGCATAAAGCTTGCGTAATTCTGTGATTGGCAGACTCAGTTTGACAGCCTTTTTTGAGTCTGCATTGTATTTATGATAATTTCTGCTCCTTATAGTACAATTCTCTCCCAGTGTTTTTAACATAAAAGAACAGTGACTGCATAATATTGAACTTAGCAGGAAATTTTTGAACTGCATTGAAGAGTGTACAGTTAAAAGAGCTCAGGGCTTGGCTGTGCTCGTAGTGGTATGTTCTAAAATATATAAAGAAAACCTGTTCTTAGTCAAGGATTTTCTATGCTTTTTGCTCTGACTGAAACAATTATAGCTATTCTAAGCATTTAAAGTGGTGAAGAAACCTTTTATTACTTTGCATAAAATATCTGTGACTTCAGGTGTATTGCAGGAAAGAGCTGGAGAAACATTACCCAAGTTTACTGAGATGATGATTGTTTTTTACCACAGAAAATGAAAGTAGTTCTGCTGTTCTTAACTTGGCCTCTTTGTGTCACCTTAATTCCTCCATGACTATAAATGTATTCTTGATTCATATGTAAATACAAATGTTCTATGGTAGGAAAAAATCTTACAAAATGAGATTATACTTCTACTACTGAATACGTATTCACTATAAATAATGCTATCAGTTTTCAGTCAGTGTAGAAATGTGACTCTCTGGTTTTAATATAGGTCAGAAAAACCTAGAATAAACTTCCAGTTATATCTTTCATATATAAATATAAATTTGCACATATATTTGAAAAGTGATAGCTAACTATTTTTCAAGTTGAATATCCTAAGTTGGGTATATTCTGATATACTGCACTTTTCAGACCATATCTTGAGTAGAACAGAGGTAGCAGCATTACCCCTACATAGATATTGGTAAAATAGATAAGTCATTCTGACTTGAAAGTCAGGAAGAGAGTAATAGTGGAACAGAATTTCATTTTGCTTTATGTCTAGTATTTATTACCAATGTTATGAAATGGTGTCTTAAAGCACATGGATTTGCAGAAGCAACAGTTATTATTTGCCATATTTTTTAATGAACTCCTCAGCCATGGATAGGCATCAGTAACAAAACTTTTACTGATTTCAGTAGAGCCAGACTTTTACAAATGGCATGTATTTGTCTCTTTCCTAATATGGGTCTTTCAACTCTTGAGCAAACTTTTCCTAATGAATCACAGGGTTAGATAGCTTTTCCACTAGTCAGTAACTTAACTCCTCCACAGCTGTGCAATATTTTTTACTTTCAACAGCAGCTATTTAGACTATCAGTGACAGTTTTCCATAGTGCATCCCTAAGTCAGTATGAATAGAAAAGCCCTCTTTTGACTTTTTGCTGGAAAGAACTAATGCTGTACTTCTTGACAATTACTTTCTCATGTTGATTACATCTCTGTTTTGTTGAGAATGTATTTCAATCAAATACCATGCACACAGAGAGGGAATTGTTTTTTTCATGTAGAAATCTATGTTAATGAAATAAATATGGCACAGTCTGACAGGGCTCAAATCAGACTGTTTTGTACAACACCACCTGTGATATAGATTGCAGCACATGTGATTACAAGAGATGGTGTATATGGAATTCTTTAGGAATCCACTGACAGAGGCTAGTTTAGGGTGCAGCTGCCAGATAGCTCTTAGGAGGAAAACAAAGGAAGGAGCCATCCCACTGCGACGGGTCTGGTGTGGGAGAGTAAAATCGGGAAACGAGCTCTGTAACAAAAAATTCTCCTTGCTAAGTTCAGCTGAAAACACCAAAACTGCTTTGTTGAAGTATGAACAAAAAGGCAATATAATAAATTGTGATCCAAAATCTTCTGTATTTACAATTCTGTGTGCAGACAGAAATACTCTTCATTTTCCTACATCACCTAAAAGGGGTGATCACCTACGTTCTAATTTTGAAATCTGGATAGTCTGTCAGGGAAATAATTTGTACGAAACTCTTATTTATTCAATTTTATCATATTTGAATAAGGATACCCTAAACCAAATTGTATCACAGACAGAAAAAAGCAAAAAGCAATGTGAAGAGGAGGGAAGGGAAGAAAGATTTTTGTAAAGGCAGTTATGATTTTAACTGAGCTGTAGCAGGAGAAGAATGTCTGTATGTTATGTATACAAGATTATCACTTACAAGTGATTAGGTCAAAGTTAGGAAACGTGGGTTCCGTTATTTTCGTCTCACACAGTTGCATAACTGTGTACAAGTGGCTACTTGCACATTTTTGTAGATACCACCTGAAGTGATGTAGAAATTTAAGCATCATAAATGTGCTATGGGGTTAGGCCTAAGTATTGCCCTTTTTTAAGGTAACTTGAAGTGTCCCTTGACTACTTGTCACCCCTGTTAGAGAGCTGGATCTGGGTTGTCTACAGATGTGAAAAGGACAGTGTACAGATACCTACTTGTGTTGATGGAATATTTTGTTATCTAAGAAGAACTCTTGCTTTGACAAACATAGTGTATTCCATTTCAAATTGAACAGTTCTGAATAATTCTCCAATGATTTCTCACAATAGTTATTATAAATATCCCTTTTATCACTAGATCATTTTCTGCTTAAATGTTAGAGCCATTGTAACTCATCAATTTTTCCTGAATAACCTGCCTGGATCAGAGTTAGGCTATTCATCACTGACCAAAATTAGGGCGGTTTGCCTTATATGTTATGAATAATTTGAAAATTCTGCTTTTGGTCTAATGATAGTTTTATGGTTTTTGTATAGACTGGTTTTGCTTCCTGTGTTCCCTCTGGATGAAAGTGCCATTTCAGAAGTTTTCATCAGAATGTGCCCTAGAAGAATATGACTAAATTAGAGGAATTCAAATTCAAAACACTGGATTACTTAGCTAAAAAATCAACAGAGCATGATTTCTGTGAAATATGTGGTAATAGTTTCCTAGAAAGATGTGGTAATTTTTTTTCTTTAATTTAGTTGCATGACAGTCTCTTCAGTAATATAGACAGAATTTCCCAAGTCCCATAAGGGTGCAATCAGAAATGAAGGCATGCTAAGTAATTTTATTTTGATAAATGAGGCTGAGCACCAGTTTGCTAATATAAACATTCTGATTGAAATTGGTGTATAATAATCTAAATGATTGGTTTTATTAAAAGCTGTATTATTTTCATTGCTCAACTTAAAAGGCATTTAGAGGGACAAGTATAAATGGCCTAGGACTCTTGCCATTTACTTTATAATTTGAGCAGACTCTCCTAAGGCTACTCTCAAAATTGATGTAACATTTGATTTCCTTTGAACTAATAAATATCAAATCAAATATCAACTAATAAATATCAATATCACCCAAATATGTGGCTGTTGCACTACTGTTAAGGTAGGAGAACATAGCAGACTGTCTTTTACAGCACTGATAAGAAAACTCCTTTCCTGGCTGCTGAAGTGGATGCTCAGAGGGATTGCTCAGCTCTGTGAAACACAGTGGGTACTGATGGGGTGGCAGGATGCAAAACAGAGCAAGAGACAAAGCACCTGAGCATTTGACTACGCACTAAGAAGAGGAAGGAGGGCAGAGCCAGGCCCTTGTAGCTGGCCAGCAGTTAGCAGAGGAGGATTCCTTACAGGGAAGAGGCTCTCCATCCGTTTCTGGCTGGGGCTTTCTCCACAGTTTTCATGTGGTCCCTTGTCTGGTGTGGTAGGTAGTATTTTGTTTCCCGAGTAGATGAATGGTCTTTTTGGAATCATAATTTGGGCTTAAAGAAATTTATTTCTTTTTTTTTTTTTTTTTTTTTCTGACTGGTTTGCAGTGTTTTAGAGGGCTCTAAAGAACTTGCTTGCCCTGGAAGTGATGTACCTTTTTACTTGGTTTTGGTGTTCAGTCTTTTTTGCAAGTACTGACCAGAATCTCCACGCTCAGTAAAAAAATGTAAAAAGTTTGTTTATGAGAACGGAGCTTACTTAAATTGGAAGAATGGCTTTTTGTCACCAGTGAGTTTCAAAGTATTTGTAGTTGTATAGTTTCCCTTTCGATTAGCAGCAGTGTTTGCAGGCAGAGTGCTGGGTGTGTTCTGCCACACTTGTGCTTCAGATGTGGTCAGAGATGTGCTTAGTACGAGGCAGAGATTTCTTTTTGTGCTGTGTTCTAGCATGCTGTTGGTAAGATGATGCTGAACTAGTGCAGGCACTAGTGCTGGGTGTGGAATTCAGCTGAGATGGGAATTCAGTGGGAATTCAGGGCTTCTCAGGTGCAGTTTTCCCACAAGCAAACATAAAGGGCTGCTGCTGAGGGAGATCTTATGCTGGCCTTTCCCACAGCATGAATCTCTCTTGTTGTAAGGCAGCTTTATCAAGCAAGTCTCATTGTTTGAATCACTGTGTGCTGGATATACATAGCTAGTTCCCTAAATCCTTGTAAAATTTCACCAATAAGCACGCCAGAACTGCTTGGATTTCTGTGTATCATCTTGCACATTATGTGCAGTCCCCAAGCTGCTTGGCCTATTCCAAAAGAAATAAATTAGCATGGTGGAGCTAAAGTTGCTTTTGAAAGCTGGTGAAAGTTGCAGCTTCCCATTGTGTTAGTACTGACTGCACTCTCCAGGATTCAGTTATCCTTTCTGGTTTACTTCAGAGTTTCTGTCAGGGAGTACAACTCTTGTTTTCACAAGCAGCTGTACAAATACTGCAATCACTCCACTATTTGCTGCCTTCTTCCCTGGACTAGATCAGCATTTTGTCCCAAATCCATCTGCTTAGTGGCCAGCTAGAGATACACTGCCACCCTTAGAGTTTGTGTAGACCACTCCAAGGGCAAACCTCTCATCACCGTGTGCTGCTGTGCCTGTGTTACACAAGGAGCCAGCAAGTTCTGGCAGTGAGAATTTGCACATAACACACCTGGCACATCAAACTGCCCACGTGCCACTGCACTGCAGCTGGGCACACAAACACCTGAACAGCAGCCCCAGTTCACCTGCAGCACAGATTCATATACAACCTTTTCCAAATTTGATGTTGATTGTGGTTAATTTTTCCCCTCTAATATTTTTTGGCTCTGGATAATGTGTGTGTTCATCTAAAAGAATTTCTGTGTTTAACAATCAAAAATTTCTCTCTCTTTTTTTTTTTTTTTCTGTAAAACATTTACTTTTGTTTGAAATATCAAATCCCATGTGTCATTTAAAGGTCATAATAGAACATATAAAATTAGCACAAGTTATTAAGGAAAATGTGTGTCTTTTTAACAGTTGGGGCTATTTTTTCCTGCTTTGAAATACACTACCTTCTAGTTAGAAAAATATTAAAATTCCAGTGTATCAAAATGGCCAAGGACAAGTCTGATCACCTTCTTTTTATAGTCTATAGCACCTCCCAGTGTCTGTTGACACATTTAAAAGGAAGCAAGTCTGTTTACCAAAAATGGAAGTACTAATGCTAGGAAACTCCTTAATAAAAAATTCCCTCAGTTATGGGGGTATTCGAGAAGTGTCATTATTGAAGTGATGGAGATGAGTGGTTTGTGTTGGTCCCTGTTGAAGTTACTGTGGTTATTCATGCCATGAAATGGTTGTGTTTGCTCTTTTCATTTGAGTTAATCTATCAGTATTCTGACTGGGCTTAATTTTGAAAGACTGGATGCAAAAGGAAGGTTTCAGTGTTTTGAACAGAGTATCTAGACCTTTTAGTAACTTCATCCTGGTTTTGTACTTTGTTTTAAAAGCTAAATAATAGTCAAAAGAGCCTATTGATTGCATTGGTATTTTTATTGCTTTTTTGGTGTGTTTTCATGAAGTTTTGGGCCACATCTCGAATATTCGCTTCTAACTTTTCAACACCAATTGTTACAAAGAATTTTTTCCATTTGTATAAATGATGTCATGTGTTATGAAAGTTTTAATGTGTGACAATTCAGTGCTATGATTGTTAACCTCTATTATGTTACTGCCATAAAAATTTTTAATATTAACTTTTTATTAATAATGTTTCTAAATTGCATACACCAGAACGCTAACTTGATCTTTCTTTCATATCCAGAATTAAAAATAATGTCAAAGGTCAAATAAGACAATTGAAATACAGTTGCCAAATATAGTCATAGACAGTCAATTATGCAACGAAAGCAGTGTGCCACCCATGAAGAGTAACAGCCTACATTTGCCTAAACTTACTCTGCTTTGATGAGAAAAGTGTTCCAAAATATACTACTAGTTGATGGATCCTCTAGTGTGGAACAGAATAATTATATGGTTTAGGATGTCTTGGCCTTCCTAAGCTTTAAGGAAGACGGAGAGGAAAGCAAACTCCGTTCTGTATTCCGGGATCCTAGAAATCTGAAACAATCACTTTCAGATACTCAAACAATACAGAAAGTTGGAAGCTGTGAAGGGGGATATCTGGATTTAGGCTTTGTTTTGCAAGACTGACTGTATAAGGAATTGCATTTTCTTCCAAATTCTATTTGCCTGTATGGAAATGTCTTCTTTAGGATCCATTGGTGCTCTGTGTTTTTCTGTCTAGCTACTGACTTCAGGTATTCTAGTTAATTATCTATTAGTCAGTCAATGTTCTATTATCAAATTATTTAATATTTATAATATTAACACACAATTCTTTTGTGATTTGGAAGTTTTTTCACTAATACTTTTTAAAGCTCTTTACAGAGAGGTGAATAATTCCTTTTCATAGAGGCACAGAGAGTTTGAAGAGTTTTCCCAAAGTCTGTAAGCAAATTGCTTAGAAGTTTGGATTAGCCTCAAGTTTCTTGAGTCTCAGGTCAGGGCCACTTCAGCACATTTCCTTCAGGATGGAGCAATAACATACCTAATGATACAACACTGAATTTTTTGAAGGTTCAGAAATTGTAAACAATATGGGGGGGAAAGCTGTGGGGGAGAAGGGGCTGCAATTTATCTTTTTAAAGGCATCCTGTAACTGCTTCTGCAGTTGGCTGCTACATTTGATTGAGCATCCCATAACAATGTGCTATTTCTCATTTCTGATAAATCTCAGTGTTGGGAGATTCAGAAAAACTGCCACAGTCCCAGCTGAACTACGAGGGTGTACCAAGGTCGAAGGAATCAGCGAGGACAACATCTATAGACTCAGATATTTCTCACTGCCCACACTGATGTTAGCTCAGTTTTGAAGCTCCCCCAGGCAGGCATAGCCCTGTTGGTGGATGTTAACTTGTAGAGCTGCTGCCTGGGCCTGAGCCCAGAGGTTTGAGTTTTCCCCCACAGAGCTTATGCAATCATTTTTGTTCATGAGAGTGAGAAGAAAGTGAGTGTTAACTGCTACCATCTGGCTTTACACATATTTTTCAGCTGGTAAATGCCTAAGAATAGGCAAGGTGATGAAGATTCAGGAGGTAAATTCAGAAGTTGTAAACAGTTTTAATTGTGTTTTGTGGCACCCCTGTCATACTATGCCAGTTGAGCACTGCTCTGGATGTTGATATGTGAGACGTGAAGAATCTTGCTGCAACGGTATAATGCTTCATGCCCTGCTTTCTTCTCCTCTCCTCCCCAAAGACTACATTTACCAAAAAAGTCAACAGAAGCTGTAAGGCAGGTATAACTCTGCTGCTTCTGTTATCTGCATCTTTGCTAAAACCCATTGTCATCAGCAGGTGAGGGTGAAAACCTGGGATTTGTGCTAAGGTACAGGCTGAAGAATAGGCATAGGTCTCTTCTGGGTGAAACCTGAGGGCTGGTACGTACCCCCAGTGCCAGACAGAACTGAAGAGGCAGCAGGGGAATCTGACATATTTAGGTCTGATTAATCACTCTGGCAGAGAAGGTCATCCTGGGTGCTGTGGGCTAAGTTTTGAGAGGATATGCCTTTATTTGCATTTGAATTAAATCTCTTTCTGTTATAATTGAAAAAGTTAGCAGAGCACTAATGTGAAGCAAAAGCACTTTAATGTTAGTGAAGGTTTGTCTTCTCCTGATACCAAAGTGTTGTTTGAACCAACAGCCTCTTGAAAAATCAAGAATGCAGTTGCAGGGACAGACTTCCTGTTTGTTTGGAACACACATAACCCATAACTGAATCTAGTCCGTCAACACCTGCCTTGAAATACCTGATTTTCAGAAGGTGAATCTTCTTGGTTCTCTATGTAATATGTATTTAAGCAACAGAAATAAAATTGATACAGTAACACAGCATACATATATATTTTTTCATGCTAAGAAGAATTTATAAAATGCTAGTGGAAGTAATTCTGATTTCTAAGCAAGTTGGAGTATTTAACCATGAAGATGCATATAGAGTGTATTTTGTGATCAGTTAGGGTTTGAGCAAAACTGAGTTGGAGTTCTTTTAATATTGCTGAAAACTGTGACTTGTTGGATTTTGGTCAAAATGGAAGTAGTTTTCCAAGGTAAAATTGTAATCAAGATTTCAGCCATTTTATGTCAAGATCTCACTAGACTACTTTCTCTACTCTTTTTTTTCGTTGGCTTTACCCACTGAAAAGAAGAGGAAATAGGCATTTTCTGGGTTTAGAGCACACATGGAATATGATAGGATCAGACATCTTAGGATTCAAGTTCCGGGAAGGCTTTTCTAGTAACGAAGAGACCCTTTGAAGTCTTTAAAATTAGATTCCAAAGGCAACAGAGCATGGAAAGTCCTAAAGCATCATCCAGTCATAGTTATAAATCCTCTTGGATAGAGTCAAAACAAACTCTGATTTTTGCTGCCTTTTTTTCTGAATAAAATTAAGTAAAATCTAGCAAAATTTTGAGACAAACTGAAATGAAGGAAGGAGTAAACAGTGTTAAGGAGAGATTTTACTTTTCTATCAAAGATACAGAGTTAGCAAATTGCCTTGTTGTTGCCAAGATTTGTTCCATCAATCTCACATTTTACAATCATGAATTGAAAAGGTGTGTTTTGTGTGCCCACTTGGATTCTTTTCCTTGAACAAGAAGCAAAATTTATTTTTTGTTAAAAAGGGTTAGGCTTCAACAAGTTACAGTAAGTTTTTGTCAAAGAGAAATTTTGTTATGAATAATGTCAGATTTTTCTGGGTGACCTAACCTCTTGGCTGCTGCCTAATTCTTGCTTTAGTTTTTCAGTGGGTGACTCTCAGTTCTCAATCTGCCATTTAGTTTTCAGACTGAAAGCAAAGCTGTCAGGTGCAAAGTGATTTCCCCTGCTTAGTGGAGATCACTGTCCTCTGATTTGATTAGTTCACTCTTGAATTATCACCTTTATGTCCACCAGAAGGCTCTGCTGCTTTCTGAAATGTGCACAGAACCATGTTCTGTGGGTACCTAACAAGGTCAGCGCTGTTGTCAACAGGATTTGGCAATTTGCTTGCACTGAGACTGCACACATGGATTTCTTTAACTAAGCAGTTGGATTCTAGTGTGTTTTGAAGCAAGTGAATGATAAATACAGACTATTTACAATTGGTGAGTGAGGATTTGGTTCAGCATTTAGTTATGTCATGAAGTTTGAATCCACACACATTCAGTGCAGTGGCTGTTAACTTAAAACCTTAAATTTTAGCACTTTCACCATTTGTGCTGTTACTTTCATAGTATGTGTGTGTATATATTTTTATTCTGTCGTTGGAGAAGTTTGAAATACAAAGACCCTAATTCCTCACCATCTTGGCATTCTTACAGTCCCAACTGATAAGACAGCCTCTATGAATTTTGGCACTTGCCAAAGTTGTGATGAAGTTATCCTTCTACAGACAGTTCTCAATGTGAAGATTGTTCTTCTCAATATTCATGCCTCACACCTCATGGGCTGAAAAGAAGTCATTCATTTGATCTACAAAACTGTCAGGGCAGCTTCCTTTATGATAATAAAAATATTTTATTTTTTCTCATTTTAGTAGCACAAGTTAGCACATTCAAAAGGGAAAATAATTCGTTTTATTTATTATGTAAGTGGAAAATTAGGATAAAATGAAAAGAAACCTCTTGGAGCAACACATTTCATATGCTTTGATTAGTTAGACTGCAGCAGTTCTGGCATTCCATCCTAAGAAACAGGTGTGATTTACCTTTTACTGACTTTCAGGACTGGAAATCATGGAACAAGAATATTTGAACACACACAAAAGCACATCCTTTTCATGGGTATGTTATTAAAATTATGCTTTTCAGAGACACTGGATAAAAATAGCCTGTTTAGTCTTCTATTGTTAAAATTTTTGATTAGGGAAAGTGTACTAGTCCAGGTGGGTTTGTTTGTTTTGCTTTTTTCCCCCTCATATAATATTATTTTCTTTATGGTTATGGATTTTAGTAGAGAGCCATAAGCATATCTTCAGAAAGGCTGTTTACATCTTTTGTTGAACCAAGGTTATGACAAAAAGTGTTTGTATAATAATACTAATTTTTTTAGTTTCTCAGAAAATCCAGGTTATCAATATTCACATTTTTCTTGTCCTCTTTGTCTATACTTGCCTATTCTACTTGTCCAACAAAAGCATTTGGGTGTTATTCCCTAAGATACAATAGATAAATTAGAGTATTGGACTTAAGATGGTGGGAACTTTCTTCATACCTCAGCCAAATTTCAAGACAGTTCATCACAGTGCACATCAGTTACCAAATAACCATTACAATTTCATTTGTTTTTCCTTCTCATATTCATTGCATTTACCAGAAAAAGGATTCATTTTTTTTCCACTGCATGTAAACATAAGGGTTTAGTGGCTCAAGTTTGCCGTTCTGTAATTTGTAATAGTTACTTATTAACACTAAATTATCATAAAGTGTTCAGAAAACTGCAAGAGATGACATCACTGGCACAAGAGGATCTGGTGTTCTCTAATGGGCTCAGTACAGCTCATTTAAAGGTGTCATTAATGTGCTTAAGTAGAATGGGATCCTTCAGAGCACTGAGAACCTCTGCTTCAATGTGAAATAACGCTAAATTGCTGACAAAGTTTTTACTTAAGCATCGTGGAACTGAAATAGCAGCTGTGTGTAATTACTCAGCTCTAGATGCTGTCATAATGTGTTTGTAAATAATAACAGAAAAAATGGGTAATGTGAATATTCACTTATCTGCATTAATTTAGAAAGATCAGTTGGCAACAGTCAGTAATATTTTTCCCAGTGATTTTTATGGGAACAACATTTCACTTCAAAACTAGCCCTATGGATCTCTATTGTAGCAATGCCCTCCTGAAACTCAAAGGGAGTCTTCTTGAATATGGACCAAATAATTTAGTTGGCTGCTGGCCATGTGTTGTCTTTCAGAGGAATATGGTTATTCACTATGTAATAGTGTAGGAAGAAAGGAGACATATGGAAACAAATTTTAAAAGAAACAGTAACATTAGTCAATGCAGATTTAGCCACACAAGTTGCCAAGCACTCAATGTAGTCATGAAGTAAAGAAATAAATGAAGAAGCCCACTAGGCAGGCATGGAGCACACCAAAGTGCAGCTCTGATAGAAAACAAGCACTCAGCTTCAGCTGAGGGCTCAAACACACTAACGGTTCCTCAAGTTTGATTTATGGATTTCTTTTGCTGCTGCTGTTATAAAAAGCACACTATTATATACAACAAATTAAAGCTATTTTTAACAGCATTCTTGGAAATATATTTGTCCTTTTATTTGTCTCTAAATACTAGACCAGCATGTCTCTGACCCCTTTTCTTTATAATTTTGTTTTGAAATATGCAATATTTCCTATGTATTTTCCTGTTGCATGTTAGTAATGTCTTTTCAAGCAGATGCCATGTTTCTCTAAATAAACAATACATTTGTAACAACACAAAAGACAAAGTGACAAAAATAGGTACTGTAAAAATTGATGCCTTTAAGTATAAATGAAAGGTTATATAGGTATTTGTGTGGAAAATACATATTAGTACAACAATTCTTTTTCCAGTTCAGAATTTGTATTTGGTACAACTTCGTAAAGTATTGTATGTCCATTCTCTCTAGATGAGTCATGGTTTTGGAAGAAAGGAGGAGAGTATTTTTTCAGCATCATGATCATTGTAATAATGAACTGCAGAAACTATAATAGATTTTGTTCCTGGCTTGGCAAACTATCTAAAAGATTTTGCAAGACAGTTTACATAATTCTTTCCATTGAACTTTCTAGTATTGCTATGTTTCAATTGTTAACTCAAACACACCAAACTTTTAGGTAGTTTGTGCACGATATAAATGTGGTTTAATGTTTCAGGAGTATTTTATGAACAGAGTTGGTGGTTATACATTTTCGTACTTACAACCTTAGTTCACTTGTTAAAATAGGCTCTCTGTTTGCTAATAGTTCCCAGCTGTAACTAATACATTAGGAGATCTACAATGTAGTATTTAAAATGACGCATTTCAAAATCAATAGCAAATGTCCTGCCGTACAATTAATTGGAAAACTTGTTGTACACAATGGTCAGTACACGATACAGAACTCTTTTGAAGTTCTGGTAAATCAAGGAATAGGAAACAAGGATGTGTAAATTTTTAAAAACTTAGGAAAAGCAAAAATATTACTTACTGTAGTTGTTGTTTGCTTCTCTTGTCCCTTTCACTTTGCCTCGCTTATCAATCCTCATATACCACTGAGTTCGACAGAAAAGTCTTCTCACTCTTACATCCCCCCCTTCCATATAATCATAGCTTCTGGTATGTCGCTCAGGGCTGGAACAGTTCACATTTGTAGCCATTTGCTCTGGAGTCATGTCATTGCAAGCTAAAGATATAGTGCCCATTAGAAAGATAATGTAAAAGTATGATCTGTAGAGCAAAATTGGCAGGATCCATGTCAGTATCCATTTGTGCATTATAGTGCAGTGTTCTGGGTGTTCATGAACAACATAATGAAAATTAAATCTCAAGTAGACTGTTGCTCTTAGGTCACCGACCTGCCTTCTGTCTTTATGAGTTACAGATTCATTTAAATGAGATTGCTCCCTCTTCTAGAATTCTGATCGTTATTCCTTAATAGTTAATGGCGAAATAGAAGAGCTTCTTAAATATCTCTTCAGTCAGAATATCCTTTAAAGACCCAAGTTATAAAAACCTTTGTTGTCGTGACCTTCTTTACTACTTGAATTTGCTGCTTGCACTGAAAGTAAAAGATCTGTGAGAAAAGGTGCATGTGTAAGTCGTTATGCTCAATTGTTACAAACGTGCAAGGATACATAATGCTACTGAACAGTACTACATGTAAATATATGACATGCTGAGCTCATTTTTTAAAATATGCTAGTGTATATACGATAGATAACTCTCATACAGCTTTTTACATAAACAGGCATTTACACTGATTGTAAACAGAGTTCTCTCTTCAGTTTTAAGTCCTTCCAAAAATCTCCCCTTGATTCAACTGCACTCTCACGCATGATAAAATTCTCCAATTACTTCATAACTGTATATTTACCATTAGCACAATCTATCATGCAACTTTTCTCTAGTTCAGGTTTCAAAACAGACCTCATGGCTTTAGCCCTGGATTTTTATTCCTATCCTTTTCAGACTGTTAGTAGAAATCGCTTTCTTAATTCTTTTTTTATCATCTAGCATATAGAAATAAAGATAAGTTATTAGCTATTAGAAACTGTGGAATGATCTTGTAAAGGACAGATAACTTACTTGTTCCTGTTGATAAGAGCTGGATATCCAAGTACTCCATTTCTCTTGTCTCCTTTTTGCAACATGAGACACTCTACTGTAGCTACAAACTTTCTCAGCTCAGAAAGACTCCACCAGAATTGTAATTGTTTCCATAAATCAACACGCTGGAGAGATGGGGTGTATGTGCTTATGCGTGCGCGTGCATGTGTGTGTTGAGCCTGTTGTTCAGTCCTTTTCGATAAATACCTTTGCTGACCTCACTTGGAAGCAATTAGAATTTAACCAGTCAGCTGTCAGTTGAATCCACGAACAAAAGTAAAAGGAGGCTTGCATTGTATCGTGTCCAATGGTCATCAGAGGGAGCTATGTACATAGCTTATGCTTTAAATCTCCAAGAATCTTCTTTCTAAAAACGTATATTTTGTACTGCATGGATAGAATTGCTTCACATGCTGGTTAGTGTTTCTGTGCTCTGATTTAGGTCAGTATTTTTCTGTCCTTAAAAAAATTCCTCCTCCTCTGTTTTGTACTCACACGCTTATCTCGGTTTGCTTTCAAGTCTCTTCTGCAGTTTGGTGGATACGCAGTGTGCTTAGTGCCTTTCTGAAGGAAATGTGGGTCTGTTGCATACCATGGAGAAGGGTGTGCTGTAGCCATTCGAGATCATGAGGTGTATTTTTGTATCATGGACTTAAAAAGAAGGACTGCTGCACTGAGGTTTTATTTGATCAGCCACTAGGTGAAAATGAGAACGTATATTCGGATGATTCAAAGACTGACATTCGAGCACAACCTTTATCAGCTTGAAGGAAAAACCTCTACCGGGGAACAGCCTTCCTTAGCATGTGTAGTTAGTTCTGGAAACTCGCAAAGGGAGAATGAAAACTGGCAGCAATGTAAGAAAATCCCTAATACTGCACCCAAGCAATGGGCTTAAAATCTAGAGAATCAAAAAACTGAGTGGATACACCTGGTTTTATGCTTTTGTGTACCTATTTCCCTCTCTGGCACCAGCCTGTCCATGTTCCATTTCACTCCTAAATTCTGTTGAGTTTCTGGTGAATGTATTTGTAAAACATACTGAAGCAAAGTTTTCAGTAGCTGTTTATTGTGTTCAGTTGCCACACTGTTGGTATGTGTACACCTCAGTCCCTTTAGTAAGTACCAGCAACAAGGAAAGTTTGGAATCAATCCACTTATTGAGAGTTGTTTACTTATGTTTAATAGTTTATACTTGATAATATAACGCAGTTTCTCATTCCATGCTTTTATCCCATCCCCACTCCTTTCCTCCCTCTGTAATGGGATAACAGTTACTTATTAAAAAGTAAGAGAACTGTAGAGGCAGTTAAAAATCCCGGGGAGTACATATGTGCCACCTTGTGGTGAGGGGGACATGAGTAAACCAGGGTGTTTCACTGGGCTGATCCAAAATGAGCACAAAGGTGCACCAGGCAAACCTGCACTACTCAGCCTCACCTATACACAAAGACAATGAGTAATTTCCTTCCTTAACATCAGCAGCCTCCTTGTCAGCCCTCACACGGATTAATCCCATTTGTCACTCACTTTGCATTCTTTTTTTTTAGCCATTTTTCACATGTAGTCCGAAGTTGATCAATTTTTCTTGTTGTTATCCCTATTTCAGCATATTGGGCTGTTTCCTGTGTTCTGTAGCTCAGCCTAATTTTCCCACTGTAGCAAGAAACTCAGTATATGCACCTTTCTGATATGAAAGATGTGCTGCTGAGGGCTTTCAAAGGCTGGATACCTGCAGCTGATACACAAAGAAATGGCTTTCATTAGATAACTCTTGTAAACTTTGGTTACAGCTATTTCCAGTTTGTCTTCTGTCTTGTCAATGCATGGCCACCATTCTGACAAGAAGTGGGGACTCAAGTGACTTTTCCCAGATGTGGGTTTTGGAGTACGTTTGCTGGATTTATATCAACATGTTCTCTGACCCATTCCACAGCCTGAATTCAGAATGATAGCAATGAAAAAAATTTGTGGTATTCAAAAGGCTTATCTGTTGTGTATTATGAAGCAAGCAATCTAGGATAAAAGGTAATCTGCGTTTTACTCAGCAAAATAGGATGCAAGTAGAAATGTTTTTGTAAACTTTCTGAGTCTTTTATGTGCAATAACAACCTGCACTTTCACATCCATACAGGTTTTAGTTTTTCTTTTTCCTTGCAAACTTACTGTTTCTGACAGTTAGTAACAGGAGAAAAAAATACATACCTGAGGTTTCAGTTCCAGAAAGCTGCAGTCATTCGTGGTCCAGGCATGTATTTCTCTTGGCTCTGAAAAAATAAATCACTTGTTGTGAGTTTTTTTAAGTGGTGCTTCAATTCAGATCTCTATAAACCTTTGTAGTGAAGAATAAATGAAAAGTTGCTTTAAAAGGGGACTATCTCTAATTTTAGCTGGTGAACAATGCAGTTACTCTTTAATTATTGCTGCTAACATTTGCATCCTCATATTTTATAATTATAGAATAATATTTTTCCACTGTGCCTTAGCTGCAGTTTTCCTTTATTTCCATTTTTATGTCTTGCTATCCAACAAGAACAATTCAGTATTTTTTAATGGAAGGATTCCATCTCTCTGTGCATGTGCACATCAGGCTTCTCTGCATGTATCTCCAAGCCTCTGAATGGCTCAAAGTGCATCTGTTTAAATCAATCTCTTTAAATCAACTAATATCTCTCTCACATTGAACTGGTTTAGGTTTACAGAAGATTTAGCTTGACTGACACCTGGTCCTTTATGTGTTTACCTAAGTGCACACCCAGGTCTTTGCATTACAATCCCAAGCAAGTCTTTATTAATACATAGAAATTTTCTGCCTAAAATGCTTGTGATTTTTGGTTTCTTTGATGATGTGTTAAGATTTCAGGACCACAGGAAACATGGAAATGTGCAAAATGCCCCTGCTGTAAGCCATCCTTTAATACTTACTGCACGCATTGGTTCCTCCTTCCTGTTGATAAGACAGTTTGCCACAGCATTGTTACAGTGCACACGCTGCAGTGGAAACTGGAAATTATTTTTTGTCCTTTTAGATGAAAACAAGACCAATAGGACCCGTGCTTTCCTCATCTCCAGGCTGACCTGCTGCAAATTTACTGCCCAGCTTTGGCATTGGGTCATAAATGTGACTTTTAAAAACCCTCCATTTTGTCCAGTTTTCCCACAGGGCAACACATCCCTGCTAAGAAGCTTATTATTCTCTTCCTCCTTGTTCCTTGATCGATTTCGAATTTGCTCTAGAATGTCTTCCCAGAGTTCCAGAGTTTAAGACAGTAGGAAGACAGAAATCTCTGTATCAGACTTTAAACCCAAGATGTTGGGTTTTAATGCCCCGCAGCAGTAGCTAAAATCGGATTGGAAGGTCCTAGGGAAAAAATACCATACATGTGAAGGTGCTAAATCTTCTTGTGGTTAAGTGCTTATCCATGGTTTCCAGAGCTCAGAAATCAAGATCAGATCAAGGCTGTCTTTTATTACATGCAAAAGATACAAGAAAAGTGGTACAGTTTGAGCAGATCTTGGTCAACGTTGCAGTATCTGAGAAATGCTGCAACGTGCATGGAAAATAAACTCACATAATGAGGCAGTAAGAATAAGAGACAAGGATTATTGCACTTCAGTTTGGATTTATCTTTTCAGGTTGTAAGGCTAAGATTAAAAACTATAACTGTGAATCCTTTGTTTCCCTGGCTGTAAGAATGTCTTTTTGGTTTTGGTAACTGGTATGGGTTATTAAAATCATATTGAAAAGACAACAGTAATTTTTTCCTAGCAGTTTTTCAAGACAGATCTCTTCAACATCATTCCTTTTTTTATTTCCTCCTATTCATCCCGATCATATTGAGATGATTTAAATCTACAGGAAAATTTGAATGGGATGCAATAGATACTTGGAAAAAAAACCCCCTTCAAACTATCAAGTAGTTTGACTACTACATAGCTAATTGCTTTTCTTTTAATTAATTACACCAACTTTGTGTTATGTAGCTTATTTTAGGGAAATCAAAGACTGGGAATACCTTAACTCAGTAATAGTGAGCTTAAAGGTAAAAGCATTCTGGCCTTTTTCACTAGGACAATGGAGTATCACGATACTGACTTTTGAATAAAAAAAGAATGCAGTGGCAGCCAGATGAATCCTTCCTTTCTGAATGGAATTTTCACTCTATATGGTTCTGCTGGATCTCCTGGTTATTCACAGCTCAATAACCCTTAACTTCAGGGGCTCTGTTTGTGATGGCATCAGGACACTCAGGTTATGTTTATCATAACCTCAGATGTCGATGCAGAATTCTAACAGTACACTTTTGGTGGAGATATAAAAAATAGAGAACTGGTACAAGAAAATACTGAGGAGAGCTGTTTGGTTCATCTCATTTATTACCAGGTATGATGATCAGAGGTCTCTCTTTCTCAAGTGATCCATACATTTGTTGGCAATTTTTTGGTACCAAAATACTTGACCATGCAGTGATTTCTTCTGCCTAACTTTAAATATATTCTTTTTACAAAATAAAAAACTCGTGGCATCTTTTTATATACACAAATGGTTGGATAAGAACCAGCTTTAAGACCTGGATTTGTGGGATCTGTGTGCTTAGAGCCACCTTCTACAGCTGTTTCTCCAGTTAAGTAGGTGTGATACATCCAATATGTACTGCCCCTGTTGCATACTTTTAGGTGTCAAAATGCTCCTGTGATTGAATTCCAAAAACCTGGGCTCACATATATACACACACCACACACTGAAACATTCTTAATGCTGTAAAATAAAATGCTCAACGGGCACAGATTCTAGCTATCCATCTCATGCATTCAGTCAGGGAGGAAAATTGGGGAGAGAACAATAATGATAAAACTCAGAGTCTCTATCATGGTACATATTCACACACTCAACCAAAGCAGTGTTTATCAAAGTAAGCTCTTGGCATCTCTATATACTTCAGCAAGTTCAGGATTCCACCCAAGGTTTAATGCAAATTCCTTCTTTATGGTTCTGTATTATTTACGAGTGTATTAGGGCTTGAGATTTAACAAGAAATTTTTTCAGTGGCTTTCTCTGTTCTGTACAAAGCAGGCAATAAAGCAGGTCAGTACAATAAATGCAAATAAAGGCAAAATAACAAAATGTGTGACTGTGTATGGCAGAAATGCTACCAGATTACTGCTGTGTATTTGCTATTTTATTTTGGGAAACAGCTGGAGTAAGACCTTTCCCAACTTCTGGCTAATTATATGGGCTATTGTTACATGTGCTCTAAAAGCAAAATAACGTAGGGGGAAACCGCCCTCTTCCCCTGTAAAGCTGTGCTCACTGTAGAGTTCAAAACTCACCAGCTGACTCAGAGTAAGAGCAATTCTCTGTAATGATTGCATTATTTATTACCTGTCTGTCAGAGACAGGAACACCACTTAGTCCCAAAAGTGTAAAGTTTTCCAGCTGTTTGCCGTTTGAATGGTAGATAAGCATTTGCTAAACTGAGGGAATCTAATAAAAGGGTGTCGTTCCTAGGGAGTCTGTGTTAGTAACTGGCTTACAGAGTGAACTCCACCACATTTCCTCACTTTTTCCATTCCCTCACTTACTGATAATGAAGTCCATGATATCCTACGAAATCCTATGTAAATTCAGGCCAGAACAGTCATTTCATAATCTAGTGAGGGTGTGAAAGAAGGATGTAAAGTGCTGGGGATCTGAGTGCAGTTTAGCATATCAAGTGCAGGGTTAGAACGAGTGTGTCAGCATCATTCCTGAGGCGTCTGGTGTGAGCATGGGCTGGTGAGCCAGTTTTTCAAATTAAAAGAGAGAGAAAAGAAAGTGTCAGGGCAAATTGAGGCTGTATCAAAACTGCATTTTCTTTTAGAGCTCCCTCAAGAGAGTTAGGGAAGAAGGGATGCTATTGATTTCAAGCTGGCTGTAATTTAAAGATGCCTAGACTGAGGGTTACCAGATAGTGCTGTTTATTTGCAATATGAACCATCCTGCTCCTCTGTACGTATAGTTCTGTAGATTGCAGGAGTGATCCCCTTTGTCTGGGAATAGCTGTGCTTCCAGGAGATGAAATGTCTCCCAGTGCAGCTGTTGCTCTGTTAGATGGTTATTTGCCTGCCTTGTGGCATCAGCAAGGATTGAATTTTGTCAGCAACCGATGAGGGTCAGGCATTGAGCAGATTGTTATCAGACTTGATGTTCTGATCTGTCTCCTTACTCCTGCCTTGCTTTGCTTGTCGTAACTATCACATTACTGAAATAAGTTCTACCCTTTTAACAGTAATTCCAGTTGCTAGTTTTTCACACCTTTGACAAAGGCTGTCCACTGCAACTCAAGCATTCTCCACAAACCTAAATGTTCCTCTTCTGTGAAGCTGGAATGTGGAATATTTGGGAGGTGACAGAAAGAGGTGGGTAAAGAGCTGGGCCTAGAGGATCTGTGTATTCCTTTTTCCCCTATAAAAGAGGAGGGAAAACTTGATTCCCTGATAGCAATTTGTCTATTGTAGTGGTAAATTCCCTTTATCAGCCTTTTATAATATTGGGTTGAGTGCATCTGTAGCATCTGTCTACTTTGTGCCCCTCTTGCATCTCTGTTGTCTCTGCCGTGCTTGACAGTGGGTTATTGCAACAGAGGCCTTTTCTGGAGTAGAAAACTTTTACTGACAGGACTTTGTGAAAACTTTTTTCACACTTAGTATGTGTATTGGCTCCAGTGATGAAGTCACTGTGCTAACTCCACCATGCTGAGGTACAAAGTGTGGAAGTCCCTTGACAAGGCAATCAACTGAACAAGTTTTTCTGGGGTTTTTTATCCAGTTGACAGCCCCAGAATGAGAAGGTATAAATATTAAAGGGAAGTTACTGAAAAGCTGTTTTTTAAAGAATTTTGACAGGCAGTTTTTTCCTAGTTAACCACATTTCAATAAAATTCCTCTCTGAAGATCATGCCTTTGTTTGTTTGTTTCATAGCATTGTTAGACATGAACAATAAGTTGGCACTGCCTGGTATGAATTCTTGGTCTCTAAAAAGTCTCTGGTGAATGGTTTATCAAGTTGAACATGTGTTCTATAATTTTAAATTACAGATTAAGTTCTTTCCCCTCAATTAGTCTGCTGTGCCCTTCCTCATTATTCCTAATGGTGACTAATACTTTTTGTATCTTTTCTTGATGAGAAGCCTGTGGAGGAAAAGACGGTGCTCTCGAAGTGTCCTGAAATTTTGGAGCTTGTTACAATTCTGACTCTTCTGTGAGGATTGTGAGGTTTTGTCAATAATCCCCAATACTTACATGATTTTGATAGCCATTAATTCAAAAGCAAAAAGAAGGTATCTTTTGTAGGAGTCTTGACTTGTACAGATGTGGGAAAAAACCTGTAGTAGTGCAAAGAAAGATCAGTTGTGTACACCCACAAGTTGAAGAAAGGATTAATGAAAAATGTTAATTCTGGTGTTTCCAAATTCAGAGCATTTGACTTTATGATCTGAATTTTCTTCTGATATTGGAATAATTGACAGCTATGATTGCTGATTTCCACAGTTGGCACCAGCATCTCAAATGTAGCAGGGGATGTCTCAAAAAGTGGAATTTTGTTCCAATACCAGTCCTTCAACATCCACCAGTGCTGCTTCTCAGGTACATAGTTGAGTTCACAAGCTCCATGGAGGCAGGGATGGGTTTCCTGAAGTATCCCAAGGGGCTGTTAATGTACAAGCAGGTGCTGGCATGTGGAAGAGAATGGAGAACCAACTACGGCAAGAGGAAAATTAGGGGCATTATAAACTGGGGAAGAGAAGAAATAATGGAAGAAATTTGGTGAACTCTCCGGAAGAGGGAGAGAGATACAAGACAGGGAAAAAATATGGCTTCATTAGGGCCACACTGATTTCTGCAGTAGAAGCTGCTGAGGATGTGGTCCTGTATTTTCCTTTGTGGTTTGTGATCCCTGTCCTTTGTGACTAAAAATTTTGTTCTTTTCTATTCCGTGTAAAGAAACAGATGGTCTATTCTGCAAAGCAGTGCCATTAAGTCATACTTAATCTTCAAGATTGCAGATACTGGCCTGCATTTAACAGAAAAAGAGCTCCCATCAGGATTGGCACAAAGATTTCCATTTAGTGCCTCTCTGGAGTTGAAGACTGATATGAAGGTTCCAAAAAAACAATCTTACTTACAGTCCAGTAAACCAAAGTGATATTCCTGTAAAATTCCGAGTTCTAAATTAGTCTTTTTCCTGTGAGCTTTATTTCTTACGGATTTATGAGCAAAACTGAAAATAGAGATTTTGCTTTGTTTTAGTGTTGGCTGGTACACCCAGTTTTAAGATAATGGTGCATTGGAGTATAATCAAAATAGGTGTCTAATAAACTAGATTGCTTCGTGTTTCTTAGGGATTTTTTTGTGAAAGAGGAGATTTCTGAGTTTGAGTGTTTTGCAGTTCCTACCCCACCCTTCTAAAAGATACATACACTCTCCCTCTTCAGTTTCGAGAAACACCCCCAGGGCATCCTTTTTATTTGAATTGATTTTCTGGTTGTTTATCTTTTTCAATCTGGTCATGAAAAGCACATCTGGTTCCTATTTTAATCAGTATTCCAGTGGGAGCAACATCATATTATAGAAGGCTAACAATGCTAAAATAATAATCCATAATGATGCAACTTCTGGTAATTTAAAACTATTTTATCCACTGTTTGTAGAAGTGTGTTAATGATGTCGGCCAACTGATCTCTTTGTAGATTAAACTCACCCTGGGTTCTCATAACAGAGAATATCTGACATCCACGTAGGCGAACCCTTCGAACTGTCAGCAATTCCTGAAGTGTCTGAGCATTTCAGTAGTTACAGAAAGTGCAAAACTGACAGTTGTGCACACTGAAGCACAAAGAGGTTGGGTAAAACAATCCCCGCGCTGGTTTAGATGTAAACTGCTTCTGCCTTTTCTTTGATGCAGTTCTGCTTCTAGAGGTGACAGAGTTGGAGGTCTTGCTCTTGTTTTTCTTCACTTTGTTAGTTGATTCAATACTCAGCATATATGGTAAGACCGCCAGAAAGTGACAGTGGTTATTTTATTACAAAGCTGCGTGCTAGCAGATAAACTGACACAGGTTGCCAAACAGCCTTCAAGTGCTAGGACTTGTTTCTAAATATATTTCTTGTCTTGGTTTAAGCCAGCAACAAAGAGGAGAGACTTCTACTGTTTCTCTAACTAATGCATATTTAGCAATTATGAAAAAGTGAAACTTTATATCTCTGCAATTCCCACATGAATGGCCCAGCAAAGCAGCCGCCACCAATACTTTTGCTGACAAGGTCTTTGTTGAAGTGTGGACCTGTCAGTCACAAAATTGCATTGCCACTTCCTTTAAAATGTATCATTTTGATTCCATCTCCAGACTGGAGTTCCACATGATAGCAGAATAAACTGAAGAGGCTGTCCTTTAAAAATAACTTTGAGAGGTTGGGAGAACATACTCCTATTTGTTGAGAAAGCTCTGATAACAGAGCATTCTATCTAAAACTTTCATTCAGCCTTCAAAATATTTATTGGAACCATCTCTTTGATATTCACCTGCTTCTCCCTTGACTCTTCAGCAAAGTTTCTCAATGAAGTAGATGGTAGCATATCTTAAATTGAGAGGTCAAACTCAATACTGGTATGATCAAGTAAGGAGTGGCATTCTTGACAAGATGACAGAGTTATACATCAGTTATTTTAAAGACTAAACTTACAAGTGATAGTTGATATTTTTGACCTTCTTTCTTCTGTCACCTGGTGTTAGGAAGAGCTAAAGCCAAAAAAAAATTACAAAATCAGTTTTTAGATAAGAATGTTTATGTTTTGGAGAATAACTGCAGTCACCATTAGTGGAATCCTTCTCAAAGTCTGTGTTCTTGGTAAGAGAGTATGGAGAACGTACACAAGTTAACCTCAGCAGCAGGTCTCTCTAGTTCTGTAAGAAACTCTGCTCTTAATTTATCTACTTACTTTCCTATCTAAAGACAACTGATTAATATCTTAACACTTCAACGGTTTTATTCTGTGGAATAAAACCAGCCTTTTTTTCTCACAGTTCTAAAATAATAAATTATGTAAAACATCAGAACAAACCAATGCAAATTTCAGAGATAAGCTTTTGAAACTGCGTCTGAACTTCTGTAAATAATCTGTGCTCAGGGTCAGAATATCAGGTCAGGGATATCCAATGACTACTCACTAAAGCAGGGGAGCTGCAATATCTCTCATCACTGAAGTTTTTGGTTTGCATTTTTAAATAAACCAGGAACAAGTGCAGGGTATATATAGTATCACAGCCTTATGCTGGCAGAGGGAATCTCTTGAATCATTTTATTCCATCATCTTGAAGCATGGAGTTGGTTAAACTGGTGAAATGTTTTATTTTCAGCTATCCATTTAGAATAGAGTATCTCCAGAACATTATCAAGTAATGGTCCTTGCTCTCTTTTAATAGATGCTACATTCCTGGTTGCTTTTGTGAACTGGATTTTATTATTTGTTTTACTTTTTTCCTGTTTTGATGCTATATAATTGCAGATTTTGACACTATATCATTTCAGGATTTAATCTGCATTTTACAAACTGTTCTTATCTTTAGAATGTTTCATTTTGAAAGGACTTTCATGAATCAATTTTTTTTTTTTGTTTCTACTGAAGGAGGGGGTGAAAAATCACTGTACTGTCCCATAGCACATTTAGATTTCCCTAGTAGCCAATTTCAAGCAGTGGATACTGAAACAAGTTTCCAATCTGGGTTGCTCTTCAAGTTGTAGATGGTGTGCATTGTTTGTGATCTTGAAATTATACCCTGACTACAAAGCAAATTTGTCTTTCCAGATCTTTGGTTTAATTTCTTGTGGTCTAACTTTAAGCATCTCCTCTAATACATTTCTCATCTGTATCACAATTTAAGTTCTACATAGATGCTTTCAGGATACTTGGGGAATAACTGTGTAGATAATGAAAAGGAAACAAAACTTGCTATATGTAAATGTGTGATTTCTGAAATTTGATGGTTTTCTTCAGAAAAGAGTTTACTGACTGCATACCAAGGGGCATATGCAAGCAGCAGGCATTCTGAAGAAATAAGAGAGAGTCCTTGTAACTTGATATCATAGCTGGGGAAAATGAGGTACAAAAGGGAGATGTGCATTTTCCATGGCTATGAGGTGATGGAGTTAAGTGCAGGTGGCCTCACTGCAGGAGCTTTCAGAATGAGATCCACTGCTTGGGCTGTATCTTAAGTGTGCATTTTGCTTTCTGGTTTTCCCCTCTTGTCATCGTATTTTTCCTTTTTTTATTTACAAAAGAACATATTTGTTCAATTTCCTATGTACATGTACTTAGGAACAGTATATGTATTGTTAAATAAAACACACTCCTAGAATGGGATAAAGGCACAGAAAATTATGAAGTGGTGGAACTTCTGTGACTTTTGAGAACTAATTTTATGTCCTGCCTCATCCCAGTGTATTGCTCAGCTTGTGGCAGCTCAAGCATGTAGTTTTTCACAATTTTCTCCTTGACTTCAGTGTCAGAGCAGATGGTTTTTTTGCCAGATTTTTTCAGAATACTTCTCCTCCCTTTGTCCCCCATAAAAATCATTAGCTTCACCTTTTATTTTGAAAGATGCTACTGTCTTGGTTATTGGAAGCCGGTTCAGTTTTTCCTTTGGCTCAAGAAGTGTTTGGCTTCCTAAAATTGTTTTTTCTGTGTGCATGGTGCCAATTTGGAATTTTGCTAAATAAGTTGCATTGTAAGTAGAAGAAATACTAAAAGAAGTATTTGGTGTGAACTCACTTTCTCCAAGTAGATAAAGTGAAATATAAATCTAGGTATAGTTTATAAAGCAAAATTTCTCATGTTCTCAATGGGCAATCTATTCACAACTAAGTGGCATAATACAGCCCTTTCTGTTTCATTGGTTTTCTTTCACTTTCTCACTACAACTAAGATGCCAGTGGATCACATAATTCCTCTGTTCTGAAACAGAAAACCCACCTGACTTCAATGATTTTGCTTAAAAACCAATGGCATGATAAAGTCACTGTATTTAACATCCATTATTATAAGATAAGAATATTAAGAGCAGCTTTCTTGTACAAAATGAAAGCAGATAAATTATCTCTGCTTTATCAAAGCTTTACACGTTCTAGAAACAGATGCCTTTTTAAACCAATACAAAATTCCTAGATATTAACTTTTCAAACAGTAACAGCTGTTAGAAATAAATCCCTTTTGATTAACTACTCTTGGAATAGACCAGATTTGTTTTAAAATTAAACACTATCACAGAATGACTTTCTAAAATCAATGTATTGTTTTCATACTCAGTCCAAGGAAATTCACGTTCATTCAGAAATCATTGTAGATTTGGCCCATATTTCATAATAAGGGAAATATTTTGTAACGTAAGTTAAAATAATACTTTTGCATTTCCTCACCATTGAAAGGCTGTTTGATGCAGCTTTCCTATTTAATTTTTTATGGTTGTTCTACTCTATTCACAAGAGTGACAAAGGAATTAGGGCTGGTATGGATTCAGTCAGTTGTATTCCTTCATAGATTAAATTTTCCTGGCATCTTCTTGAAGAAATAAGTCAGTTTAAGAGTTTAACTTAATCTTTTTTTTTTTTTTTATATTATTATTTTTAATTGCAAACAGATAAATGTGTAAATTCAATATTAGGAGATAAAGTTTCAAATGGTAGGAGAGTGCCTGATGTCAAAGAGCTGGATTCTGGCCCCATCCTCTGCCACATGCCAGTGTAGAGATGCAATTCCCTGTCCCACTGCACCTGTTCCAGCTTTTTGCTATTCTGAGAGTACATTTGTGTGTGTGGCAACGAGGCTGCTTTTTAAATGGAGATGGGTTTCTGGTGCCTCTGGGCAACAGTATCCAGTGTATTCAGAGAGTGGGGTAGCACCATGCTTTCCCAGTCATGGATTTATCTTGAAAGAAAAAAGTTAACAATTCTTTCTTTCGTTCTTTCTTTCTCTGATTTTGCTGCAATTTTAGACTAAAAGGTTTTGGGAATTTGGGTGTTCTAATCTTTAAATTGATGATACAGTTTAGTGGGCAGTACTAAAGATAAGGAGTAAAGTTGAACTGATATTCTATTCATAACCCTCGTTCAAGACAGTAATTTCTATTAACCAAAATCAGCTTCCTGCCTTTCAGGTGATCAATAGCAAGATAAGATCTATGGTTTATTGTTCATCCTGGGGAGAACTGCAGTTCTAACTTTCTCCTCCACTTAGAAGCAGCAGTAGCTGCATGGTTGCACTAATGAAGCTGCTAATTGTCACTGCCAGAGATACCATCATTTGCAGGCATGTAAATCTTTGCTGATTAACTTCATTACAATGCTTTTCCTTTACTTTGACACTGAAGACAAGTACAATCCATATTTTATTTGACACCTCATACTAGATTCAAGCATGGGAGCCAGTGTGTGTATATATATATATATTTATATATATGTATACCTACAGAAGTACATGGTATCTTTTCTCAGATGTTGATTCTGTATCCAAAAAATAATTGTGTATGAACTAAAGTGTCAGACCCTCAAAATAATATAATCAAGTATAATTATGTTCAACTTGGATGCTTCCTAAGAGGGCCTGTCTGTAATAAATTCTTCATCTGATGGTGATCTTCTAAAAGCAATCAGATTGCTGTATTAGTGGCAATAATTGTTAATGAAGGATTAAGAACTATAAACTATCTTCTGGCATTCAAGCAGACAGGGAGAAAAAAAGAAGACTTTCCATTACTGTGAAAGAAATATAGAAGTGTGGAAAATCTGGTATTACATGCTGACACTTTCAGGAAAGAAACATTAAGTAATTTTAGGTATTTGCACTAAGAAAAGTAGATCTCAGAAAGATATGAGTTCCAGCTACAGCAGCAGTTCTTTTCTTTTTCTATCTTCAAAAATCAGGGAATGTATTAAAGTGTTACCAGGTCTTCATCACCTGATAGTTGTTCATTCAAAATTACTGTAATAATTAGAACCAGAATCTTAGCTCCTTCCTTTTTCTAAGCCTCAGATAGCCTCAGAGAATAGAGTGTTTCATAATTTAATGAAAAAATGGAAGCAAGCTGAATTCCTAAAGCCTCTTGGAAGTTGCTCTTTCACTCAAAAGTCTCTTAAAATCTGAGTGGCAATAATGGGGAACAGAATTTCTGTACCTGTTTTTGAGGTGTGGTTTTTTTCATGTACACATTTTTGAATGACTGAGATCTCACTACCCACTTTCCAAGACTCCCATATATAAAACTCTGCCACCAGGTTAAATATTCATCAGCTTTCTCTTGCCGGTGCTGTTCCTGCTGTTAGTCAGAGGGTTACATGCAATATTTAATCAGAAAGAAAGAAAACCCATATCTTCTATTCCTTTTATTCTTCTAGCATGCAAAAACATGCAAAGCACTTTATGCAGATTATTTCATGGCCAATAAAAAGGAGAGAGCACATTTATTTTCCAATTTTTTTTTTTTTTGGACTTAGCCCATTTCTATAACCTAAAATCTGCTGCTCTAGGTTGTTGAAATATTTTGTTAGTACCTCCCTAGCTGAAAATAAAGAGAGACTTTTTTTTCCTGCCAGCATGCAAGTACTGCTTGGAGAGGTTCTGGAAGCATTCATCCACCGTGTAATCTCTCTGACAGTGCACACACTGCTGGTGGAATTTCCTAGATAGGCATGCAACACTCGTTTGCCTCATCTCATCAAAGGAGCAGGGGAACTTGACCCATCAAAATTGTCATACTTTTTTGACTAGGTAATTATAAATACAGCCTCGCTTCCAGTTGTTAATAATTCCTCATTTCTTACTTTCATTTGTGGTTATTTCATGGCATGCTGCAATAACTAATGACAGCCTACGTACTCTGGTTTTTAAATCAAAAACATTTTTAAGAGTTAAATGCTTTCATTTAAGTTGGAGAAATCCCAGCAGAGTAAAAGCTTATATAGTACAATTTGTGCATGATATTAGAGCAGACTCAGAGTTCATCCTAAGTTTCTGCATGCTAAGCATTTACTGAAATCAGTGACAGCTGCACATGAAGAGATATTGCAGAACCCATCCACAGCTTAGTGATGAATAAATCGTATGAGATAATCTGACTCCATTTTAATTAGAAAATTTTGATTAAGGATTTGGGATGAAATTGTGCTTAGACTTCCATATGAGTTTCTAAGGTATGAATTTATTTCTGAATTTGTCCTGTATAATGGGATCAGGTACTCATTGTGAGCAGTTTGCTCATGTGGCTTTTCCTCTACACCTCCAGTTTATAAGTCTATTTTTGAAATCAGCTCTTTGTACGTATGAGATATTTTCAACAAATTCCTCTGAAAATTTATTGTAGCAAAAGTGATATTGTTTCCAGCTGTTTCTATCCAGAACTGATATTAAACACTGGAAGATAACACTACCAGATCACTTTCACTATCAGACTTTGACACTAGGTCATGGGAATTAATAATGCTCCAAATGTATCTCAGATTGAAGCTGGAAAGGCCTGTCAGAGATATCAACCAGCAGCAGATGTTAAAGCCACACTCTGATCCAATTATTACCTTGCACTGCAAAAGAGGCAAGATCTTCTGGAGGTCAGTCACAATGTCTGGTCTGGCTGGGTGGCCTGTGTGTCTTCTGTGCAGCTGATCCAGTCCGAGTATCACTCTAGCCATTCTCAGGTCATTCAGGTAGGAGCAGGTTTTGTTCCTTCCCACCACACGTTGGGATATTGGTGAGATAAGACTGTGATAAGTAAGGTATCAAGAAAGACACTGTCTGAGTTAAAGCCACCAGATTTGTTTCAAGTTTTTACTCTTACTGCTGTATTTTGTTAGGTCATGATATAGCTGTAGGTCAAGTTTCCATACTATTTCCTAATTGTGTGTGGGAGATAACCCTAAGGGTGACATAAAAGTAACAATGTTGAAAGCACAAGAACTGCCAGTTGCTTGTTCAATGGAAGCAGCCAATTCAAAGTACTGAAAGCCAACTACAAATATGAGATGCAACTCTAATTATTGCTGGTATTTCTGGTGTGATGAAAATACCAACAGCCACCAATATGTGTCTGCTTAGACATTTGATCATGAAGTAAGGAGTTGTCTTTTGCTCATATGCAGCAGCTAATTTGCAGTGCTCTCTGAAGACTGCAGACTTAAAGAACTCTGTTCCTGAAACCACTCTGGAAGTGGGAGCAGTGCAGTAGTTGTGCCACTGAGATGTGGCATACCTGAATGGAAGATTTACTATACTTACTGGGAGGCAGTATTTTTTTTTTTTTTTCAAGGATCAAGGTGATCACTGAACTCCAGGTGCTTTTTTACTTATTTGTTATGCATTGTACAGTAAAATTTGAGAAAGAAATCTAAGAAACAAAGTAATTGAGAGGGGAATAAATCCTTCTGTTGATAGCAAGACTAGTGGGTCTGTAGAGGCAGAAGTCTGGGCAGCAGTGGTAGCAGCAGGAAGATATTATGCTGTAGTAGCTGGCTTGCACCAGAGCATTCTAATGGTGTTTGCTTATTTGCTGAATGCCAGGTAACACATTGACCTGTCTGTACACCGTGAGCAGCAGAACACTCTGCTGCTCCATTAAGTGACCCTTGTTTTCAGGATGATTTATTTCTGTACAATTAAATATCTGGTTTTCCTAGACAGAATTGTGAATGTACAATGTTTTTTTTCAAAGAACATATGTGTGTAAATCCAACAATCCATCCCAATAAAGGAATAGTTCTGCTAGGAACAGGTCTAGGTGAATCCTGAAAAATGGTTGTGTTTATTTGACCTTTCTACCTGTATTCCTCTTGTGAAAAGCTGAATTAAAATTTCTGTACACTGCCAGTGCCTCAGAGTGAACAGCTGCTGAGAAAAGCTGTTTGCTTTAACTTCTGAGCAATTTGTTTTGCTGAAGGACTGAGATGAGTGAGGCACACTTGAACAATCGTGCATCTTGGTGTCTTGGTCTGCAGCCAAGCTCCTTTTAATGGTAATTTATAAAAAGGTAGGTAGAATGGGTCATTTTTGTCTGGCTAAAACATGTAAAGTCATATCTCAGAGAAGTATAGTCTAACATCAAAATATTTGATAAAAGTGCCATTAAAAGTTTTGGTTATAGTATAAGAACTTGGAAATACTGACTCCAGAAAATGGAAATTCTTCTCTATTAGTTTGGGACTTTTAAATGAGCAGAAACAGGAAAAGGAACCTATAATGAGAGAAGAGCTTGTTGTTTGCAAGAGATCTACCATACAGAAGTCTTCAGCTGTCTACAGCATGATTCTGTATGTTACAAGAAGTCCTCTGATTATTCTCTAATTTTCAAGCAAGCAAGACTAGCAGAATACCAGATTAAACTAAAATAAAAGAAAAATGTCTCTTCATGCAGTATTATTAAGCACCAAAAGACACTGCAGATTTAAGTTTCAAAAAGTTCCAAAGATTACTGAAGTAGTTTGAAGAAACTTGTACAGAGCTGTCAAATAGAGTCACTGCCTCTGGTTCCTGAGCCACAAAATGCTTGTGGCCAAGAGAGATTTCTGTGGAAATATCACTATGTGCTTGCCACGTTCTCAGTATTCCTTAGGCATCCGATGTTGGTCAGAGCTGGAAATTGGATCTTGTGCTCTGTGTACCTTTGGTTTGACCGAGTACAGCTATTCTTGAATTCTTCTGTTGGAACAGGAAACAATCCAGATATGTCTTATTTTTTGTTCTACTGAGAGAAGTCAGATTTTCAAGTAGATTAAAGCAGATGCAGCATTAAGCTGTCTAGTGACACTTAGTCATACAAGCTCTCAATTTGTTAATTTTGATTTTTAATGTCTTCTCATCCATTGATGAGCAGACTTACTAATCTGTAGGTTCTACATTTTAATAAGAAGGAGCTGATAGCAAATTTTATTGATTTTAAAATTACCTAGTTCCACTCTTACTCAGAGCCTGTGTGCTTTGGCTCCATAGGCTTGTTTAAAAAGCCATCTTTTGCTCTCTTTTTATTTTCTTAAGAGTTTGAGAAGATTCAGAGGAACTGAGTGGTATCTGATGGTTGACCAAGTTGTTCTTTTGCATCAGAACTGTGTAAGAATGATGTGTTGGTTATGTTGCAAAATATCCTTCTGTCATTGGTCTCTTCTTGAACATCGAATTTTGAATGTCCAGCCTCTGTTTGATGCTTTGTGGTTTACTTATCCTGCACTTCCTCCCTTCAGTACTGAACATCTTTCCCTTTAGTATTCGTTGGGTCATTAGTTCTTCCTTCGTTTAACAAATTGATGTTTCTCCAAGACACACAGGACCTGCAGTGTGAATAATTTCAAATGGGGGAAGCAGGTGATAAGATGTTTGCATCATATTGAATTTTGTGTCCCTTACACATTGAGAAAAGGGAAGTTACCCTTATAGAAAGGATAAATTCTTCAGCTTTTTTTGATGACAAAATAAGCCTGTGGATCTTAATGTAGTAAGACAGGCTCTCCTCTATAGAACCCTTACTGCTTGTTTAATTCTATTTATGTAAGTTATTTAATTAGCCCATCAATACTACTGTGTGCAAATTAATTATTTTTCTGTTGGGAAAGCAAGGAGTTAAAAAAGGTGTACCTCCAAGCCTAGTCTGACAATAGGCTATGGCCAGTCGTGATGCAGAAAACCAGATTACAATTTCATTTACAAGGCTGTCATGCAAAATAAGCCAGTTGGTTTTGGATGCCAAAAGGGTGCAGATACTTCCTGTGAAGGGGTAGTTTAAAATTTCCAAAGCTGCTTTTACAGATTTCTTTTTTCTTTGTAAGAAATGGTCTTATGAGAAGTAGTGGCTGCCTTTGGTTCTTGTTGAGCCTGTTCTGTAACAGGCTGTGTGAAGGAGGCAGTTGTTGCAGCTCACTTTAAAGCTGACTTGCTTTAATTTTTTACTTTCTTTTCAGAATGGCTTTTGTCATCCTAAAGAGAACTTTGTAACCTTTTCACTAAACAAACTGAATTTTTCTTCTCCATTCATTCCACTACTTTCTCCTTGTTAGGAAGTGAGTCCTGTTGGAAAGAGGGCACTCATTCCTTACCAGTAAGGGGGAAATCGGATAAAATGAAAGCTTGTGAGGCTTTTCTCTGTAGGATGACAAGTTGTAAAAATACAACTGTATGCTGAAAAGTGACTGTAGAGATGGCATCTTGGGAGTGAGTGGGGGAAGGTTATGTTTATTATCTGTTAATGACTTCCAGATCAAGTTTGCTCAGTTTGCGAGTAAAAAAAAAAAAAACCCACCCTTTTTAAACTGCCTTCTCTGCAGACTCAATTTGGAGTTTAAAAATCGTGCTGTGCTAATTTTAATCCAAGTATTACTGTCAGCAATAAAAAGGTTCTTCAGGGTATATTGTGCCTTTAGTTAAACTGTCCATCGCTGTACTGTAAGTGAATGTTAAAGCTGTTGATTAGAAGCTTATCGAAATCGGGATTTGTCTTGTACTGATTAGTCTTAATTAAGTCTTCCTTAATTAAGTCTTATTAACCCTTTTAAACACGTCTGTTGGATTGGTTTCTGGGCTCGTCTACTGTGGAGGAATGTAAAAGGAAGAGGGATAAGCCTCAGAGCTATCATTTTTGCATTGCACATTAAGGATTGTTGGGTGAGGTCATAGGAACTATAAAATTGACATTCTGGCCATCTTGTTAAGTTTAAATTTCTCAAGGATTTGAGTATCTAGTGCTCTTACGGAACACAAATAAGAAATCTGTGGGAAGAGTCAGTATTTTAATTAAATCAAATGATGTAGTTTGAAAAATTTAAGCTTTCAGACATGCAGGTCCTTCTTTAAATCCAACTGGAATCACAATGTTACCAGATAAAGAGCCAGCAATTTGAAAAATGTTGGGGTGCGTTTAATTGTGGCCTCTGAGGGTGCTTTGATGGCAGCATCACTGAGCTTGGTGGATACAGTCAAGGAAAAAAGGGATTCCCGTGGTGATCCTGCACTCCTTCCTCTCTCTGACAGATCCTCAGTGATCCCTTTTGCACTCAAATCTTGCCAACAAAGACCTTGTTACTGACAGGCTGCAGGGCTCAGCCATACTCTAAATGGGACTTTTCCATGCTCTTCTCACCAGATTGGCAAACTAGGCTGGATATTGCCTCTGTCTGTCCTTTAGCCTGCTACACTGGGATTCTTTTTGGGATCAAGGCAGGAGGAGAAAGGGTTCATCTTCTTTGTCATACTTCCCTCATTTTATTCCTCTCAGATCATCTGACACTCTTTGATGACAGCAGCTTTTCTTTAGCCTCACGTTGTTGGTTATTGATCCTGTTCCATTCTGTCCACTTTCTTCTCCCCGGGGAGAACACTGCTGCACAGCAGGAGAGCACTGCAAGGATTTGAGATCACTCCTGGTTTTGATAGGCAATGAAACTCCTGTTCTCAGTACTCTGTCAGAGGGGCTCCCCATCTTCTTTGTTTCTCCTCCTGAGCAGAACCCTGCACCTATGACTCCTGAATTTGTTATTCCAGTGGATCAGCCTTCCGGGCCTTTGCGTGCCTCCTTTGCTGCTGCACCTTCCCATGGAATTTTTGTTTTGTGTGTCACTTCTGCGTGCAGTGGGAGACCTGCATGCAGCACACAGATTCCAGAGAGTGTGCTTCTAAACCCCACATTGTGAATAAACTTAGATTATAATTCAGTTTGAGTCAAGAGTCACTTGAATGATTCCTTTTCTTTCCTAAACTCACATCTTGGGGCTAAAGAGTTTCTATGCTTATGGGTTCCAAAAATTCCTGGGCTAGATCTGGAAACTCAGGCCTTTTCTAAAATCTTTCTAAGAATTCAAATTAACTGATTTGGAAGTGCTTGGTACCTCCTTCGCCCTCTTGCTAATTTTCTGCAATCTGGAACATTGTTCTCACACGTATTCTTCTTGTGAGTATATAAATTGTTTTGAAGCCCTATGGGATAATTGTCGTTGCTGGAAAACTTTTATTGAATGGTGTTTGTCTGCCAGCATCAGAACTTGAGGAGGTTATTTCATCTTGGCTTTCATTTCAGTTCTATTTTAGCAGTTCTTTGTCTTCAACTCCATCATCTTCTCTGTGCACTGAGCTGCTGTGTTCAAAGACATTTTTTGAAATAAAATTATTCATTTTGTGGTTCTTATTCAATGATGTTATTTCTCATTTTAGGAGCTTTTGTATTTCTTTAAGGCAAATGAGACATGTTAGTGGTTATTTGTAATTCTTTTTTGTTCAGTGGATTTCCTGTTATGCAAAAATGTAAAGCTTTTCTCACTGTTCTTCCAAACTTTTGTTTTCCTGCCTTGATAGTTTTGTACATCCGTGTCTGCTTTATAACCTGTGGCTAAGATGTTCTTGCCCAGTCAAGATCTGGCTTTGTCTTCATGGATGTCTGACAGCTTACTGTAAACTGAGCCTTAGAACTCCTGCTTGTTTGCTTCAAGACTTTCAAGAAGTGAACAGCTTTCCTTTTCTTTAACAGCTTTTCTGAATGGCCATGAGGGTACTGAAGATCTACATAAAATTATCAGCATGCTGTGCTTGCATATTCCATGTGTCCAGTAATCATTTTATTCCTTTGTTACTGTAACAAAGAACCCCAGGGGAAGTGTAAAGCACCAGGCTTGCACTGGGACGTGGGCACTGCACAAAGTGCCACGTTTGTTTATGGAGCACAGGCAAAATCCGAGTCACAGAATGGTTTGGGTCGGAAACAACCTGAAAGGTCACCCAGTTCCAACCCTCTGCCACGGGCAGGGACACCTCCCACCTGCTCAAAGCCCCATCCAGCCTGGCCTTGAACTCTTCAGGGATGGGGCATCCACAGCCTCTCTGGGTAGCCTGTCCCAGTGCCTCACCAACCTCACAGGGAAAAATTTCTTCCTATTATCTAATCTAAACCCACCCTCTCTCAGTTTTAAGCCATTACCCCTTGTCCCATCACTTCATGTCCTCCTAAAAGGTTTGTCTCCAGCACTCCTGGAACCCCTTTGGATACTGGAAGGCTTTGCACACACTTCTGCTTTACAGTTATTTTTCCTTTCATAGGAAGTGGGGTGGGGACAGACAGACACCCACCTTGTGAGATTGGGTAAATACCACTCTTTACTACCGTAGAAATCCAGGATTATTAATACCAGTCTGTCCAGACTCAGTCTTTTAAAAACATCTGAGCCAGAGCTACGTATCTGTGGTTTATTGCTAGTATTGGTAGCAGTATTTTTTCTCGTTTCCAGATCTATCTGTTCCAAAAAATGTCATTTAATCTTTTAAGATACAGAAAGTGGATTAAATAACCTTCCTAGCACCGTTATTCATTAACTGATTAATTATCTGTATAAAAACCTCTTTGCATAGCATTTTGTCTGGGGAAAAAAAGTGTGGAAATTGTGCTAAGGGGAAATTTGGTTTATTAATGTTTCACTGGAAGTGTGATGTGTGTCTTAAATTACCAAGAAAATGCTATGTATGATTTTTATAATTTTTGTTAGAAGAGGATTCAATTTACAAAGATCTACCTAAAGACAGGAAATATATGGCAGATGAAGAAATAAGTGAATGCCATGAACATATAAATACTGTGCCAAAGGAATCCAAAACCGTAACAGAGGTTTGCTTTACATGCTTCTGAGTTTAAAAGGATCATACCATAGGTAGTGTACTAACAAAAGCCATGATTCTTTCAATTTTCATAAACTATGTTATAAAATGCTTGACAGAATAAAGAGGATTATGGGGGGAGAACAGCAATGCATGTAACTGAAGAAAAAAGCAACAAAGTGGGTTTTTCTCTAGTGAACTGCAGTTGCAGTAATAGTAGTTGTGATATATTTCAAAAACTAGGCAGAAAAGCAAGAGGTGAATGTCATCTTTAAATCTGTTGTGTGGGTTTTACCATCAGTGGTTTTGAACAATGCTGGATTGTTGGACTTTTCCTTTTATAACCAGTATTTGTGCTGGGTTGTCTTTACATGTTTAACATGGTTTCTTTTCAGTTCTCCTTTCCACCATATTTTAATGCTTTCAATGTGCACAAAAGGAAAATACTTTTGCCTGAGATCACAATCAATTAGATTAAAGTAAGGGGCATGATTGTACTAAACTGCAGTTTAAAATGTGGTGCACTAGCTTAATTCTTGATAAAACTTTATGCCACACCTTGATTCTTTTTAAATAGCTGTACATAAAATCCAGCACTATTTTTTAAAATAACTCAAGGCTGCAAGTGTTTATGTACCATGCCTATTGTAGTCTGGAGTTTTTCTGCTTGAAATGGAGAATCGTCTGCTGTAACATCAGATCATTGTCATCAATCTTTGTCTGAAATGCTGATCCCTTCTCACGCTGGTATCACCATTAAATAGTACAGCACTTCTTTTTCTTGAAAAAAAACCCCAACTTACTTTAAAAAAATCTCAACACAAAAATTTTGTCATATGAATGTCGAATTTCTTAGTCTCTTCTGTCAGTCTTCTCAGTTTGATCATATCCTTTACTGACATTTCTCCCATTTTTCCAGCCCTCTTGTATCTGCTCAGAGTTGAATGCATCTCTGCTCCTCAGATTATGGTGGCCAAAGTCCTTTATCTTCTTCATGCCCATGATACTGATAATGCTGTGTCATATCCACTGACTTGAAGAGTAACTGTACTGAAGTTTACAAACAACAGGGGTTTCTGACTCCCTGACCAACCTGTATTGTTTGGTTTAAAAACCTTTCTTCAGAAGTTTTTGCCCAAGATGGCTTAAGCCAGCTGGGGCAGGGAGGAGAAGAATGCATTACTCAAGTCTCACCCATTTATTTTGTTTCCTTTTTCTGCTATGATCCACAATAGCTGGGACAGTTTTCTCTTTTCTAGACTGAGACAGACCACAGTAATGCAGACAATCTCAGCAAGTGGTTTGCCTAAAAGACAGAAACTTAAAAATACAGAAAAAAGGTTTGATTGGTTCCTCATCTTGTTATCCTTTAACCTAACATATGATTTAAAATGTCTGAAGTGAGACTGCACTTCAGCTTGGTTACTTTCTTTCTGTTGGAGTTTGGGGGAATAAGGCTCAATGAGAAGCATAAATCAAACCTCCCAGAATGCAATGAAACTCCTCTCATATCTGAATTCCAGCTTTATATATGGACTTGGTTCTATTATGGCTCTGAATTATACTCTTTGGATCCAAACATCTATAAATCTTGAGGAAGTTTAGAGTATTTTCTGAATTTGGACATATTTCTTTCAGGCATGTTTCTTTCTGAATGTAGAAAGGACTTATCTGCTGTGTGGCACAGATATTCAGACCCCTTTGTTCTTTTTATCTTAAAACAAAGAGGTTTCAGAAGCAAAGATTTGCTAATTAATTCTATTCTTTCCCTGACACACATAGAACTTCTTTAATTACAATGTTTTTGGAGGTTTTAATGAAGACTCACTTGAGTTTCTCTGAAACCCTTTCTCATGGGATTCTTAGAATTTCGCTTTTCTGTATATTGAAGAGTTTGCACACAACACATTAAAGGAAAACCAGTTTGCCACTGCTTTTCAGCATATTCAGCATCGGGACGCCTCAGCTTGCTTGTAAAATCTTAGCAGCTTCTGTTACAGCAGGGCAGCCCTTACTCAGTGAATTCAGGGGTCGGATTGTGTTATGGTAGCTTAACTTCCCTGACTTCAACAAATTTCGCAACATCATATAGAAGAGTGGAAAACTTTTTTTTTTTCAACTTTCAGTGTGGCATTTTTATATTTGTCATTGTTTTTATGAACTTTACAAGGACAAATTGTAAAACTTGTTATTAGGCTGACTAATGGGATAAAAAGAAAATTTTAGACTTCTTGTGAAACTGATTATGTTTTTCTCAGCAGATTTTAGGTGACTATTCACATTAGGAGCACAATTCTGTCTAAAAATAAGCCATGTCCACTTCTTTATGGGTTTATTGAGAACAGAAATTTCCACACCATTCTCCCTTTAATGTGACCACAATGGGCAATCGTAATTTGTCCATTTATAAAAAAGAATAAAGTAGCAAATTGGCCACCATAAACTGTTAGTATATCCACTTTTGCTGACATGTTTATTGTAGTTTGCAATATGCATGATGTTGATTTTCAAAAATGTTCCATTTTCTTTTTTGAGAATATGAGTTATAAATTCATGAATCACAGGAATCAAGACTGTAATACAGCTCTGGAGCTGGAAACACTACATAGCACTCATCTATGTCATCTTCACAAAACCAGGATGTCGAAATTTTTCATAGTTTGATTAAAAGCCTAGAACCTTCATTTTATTCAGTGTACAGCTGAAGCTGAGCAAGTCAGATAGCTTTTCATGCCTTTATGTAATGAGCAAAAGGCATCTAATGAACATGTCAGGAAACGTTTCGAGAAAACCTAAAAAGGGACAAATACGTGAATTTCAGTGCCCCACCCGGAACCTCATATAGCACAGAATCTCATAAAATAAACATATAACTCTGCCTAAAGTCTGAAAGTATTTTTAATGTTTTGTTTTCACGGTATGTCTCAAAGGAAAGGAACTTGACTCCAAAAAACACATCTAGGAATTAAGGATGGCCCCTAATGAACAGACAAAGGAACGAAAAAAGCAGAAGCCTTTGCAGCCTTAAAAGTAGAGTTGAAAATATCATCCCTCTTACAAAATATTTCCTGAAAATAGGCTTGTGGAGCACAAAAGTCAATTCTGGAAACGCGAGAACTATGAAAGCAAGTCCAGTAGTCGGCACTTTCAAAAATAAATAAAACCATCAGGCAACAACTGTATGCTAATTGCATTTAAGAAATAAAAGACCACCTACATAGAAATAAAATAAATCTCATTAGTGGAGCTAAAGCAGATAGCTGAGATTCAAACTCTGCTCACCAAACCCCTTAGGCTTGCCACAAAGAGCTCATGGAGTCACTGCCATTTTCCTTGGGATGGGGCAGAGCTGTAAAAGCCCCTTTGTGCCCCTCACTGAAGCTCTGTGGCTGATGTGCATTTCCTGCCATTTGTGCCCTCACTTTCAGAGGAGCCAACCAGATTGTTCTGGAATGAGCACAGCAGAGGCAGGGAGAAGGGAGGAGGGCACCCTTTCCCTGATAGCTGGGGGTGCTACTCAGAAATACCACAAATCATGACAATGTTGTTCTGTCCAAAAAAATTTATTTCTTTAACCATTTAATTTGTTTTATGAAAAATAAGCTTTAGGAAGGCATAACACTGCGATCTCATAATCAAGAAAGTTAAACACTTTATGACTTTTAGGCAGGACAATAAATTTTGAAGGTTTTCAGTAACAATAGCAAGAGGCCTGTGGGTCCATCTCCTGAAGCAGCTCACAGAAACCATTCTATTCCCTCTAGAGGAAGTACTGAAAATCATTTGTAGCCAGTGACCCCTCTCTTCCCACTGGCCATCATCAGGTTATAGATCTTCAGAAACAAAAGCTGCCCAGGCCCCCGCTCACTCTCTCAAATGGTCTTCTGAAAAGAAATGAAAAAAATAAAATAATTTTTCAAATCAAGGCTACTCAAAGCTCCTCATCTATTTTGCTGCTGATATAGTTGGATTGGCTGTGGAAAGATTGCAGAGAAATTTGAGTGGATATATCTGTAGGGCCAAGGCCTGACCATAACCAACTTGAAAAAAAGCCCAGTAGGTATTTTTTCCTTGACCTTTAATGCTTTGTCCCCAAATTTTTCCATTCACAGCTAGGATTTTGTTATGACTAAGTTTATGATTCAGCTGTGGAGCTTTAACTTAATCTGACAGAAGTTCTGTAAATCCTTGCTCGACGTTTTTGTTTCTGATTTTAGCTCCTGTTTTCAGTTAGACTTTTTAATTCAGCTATGAAAGTTGGAGCTTTATGTTCCTAAATAAAATTATGTTCAGCCCTTCATAAAACCCTTATTATTCTTGCAGCTGCTATAGATGTTTAAAAGTGGTGGTCTGATTTTTTTTTTTTCTGAAGTACAGGGTCTTGTCTGAATTCTTTTCTAGATAGAAGCCTGAAAAGGAAGGAGACAGCATCAAGAAAAAATGTTCTCTGGGAGAAAGTCAGTAGAAAATGCTTCAGCATTTAATCAGAACAATTTAATTCTGTTGATAATCAATCAGTAGAACACAATTAAAAAATCCTGCTCAAAGTCAGAACAGCTCAGCCAACAAAAATATTTGTCACACAAGGGACAGATAAGAAACCAGAAAATGTAGAACAACCTGAATAAAACCTTCCCCCATAAGAAATTTGGCAAAACATAAGGTCTTTAATATTATTCCTGAGGAATTGCTCTAAGAGTTTCATACAAACCTGCTTCAGTCCCTTGAAAAATTAATCTGGATTTAAAAAAAATAAAAACCAAACCCACACATCTGGCTTGATCATTGGCTGATAGAATATATTTTTATTCCCATCCCAAATCACACACAGCTTGGCTGGAAAGAAGACAACTAGTGCCCAAGCAGCTGTGTTTCAGTCTGAAGAACATCTAATCTTTATTGAGTTATTTGAGCCTCATGTGCCAAGTGCAGAAAGTTGTGCTTTAGTGGGAAGAGAAATTTTTTTTCCTTTTAATATTAATGTGTAATTTTGGCTGACAAAAAAGGGTTTAGGAGATGATAGCAGTTCTCAAAATGCATTAGACTTAAAATCCAGTATATAAATCCGATGCTTTTGTGTGAATCCTCATCAGTTTGTTGCTTCTGCAGGAAGCACTGCTATTGGAAATTAAACATTTTAATGATCAATTAATTCTGAAAGCTACTTAACGTCTTCTCATCTGAAGCTTAAACATTTTTTACTCCTCTGCAGATTTTCCATGACTAAGTCTGCCACCTATGATGAATTTGGTATGAGTGCCTTAAGTTCCACATGAGCTTTGGGCACGGGGAGGCTGCAGAGGTGGTTGGGCACTGCCCACCCTGGGCACACTGACAGCTGTTTCTGTAAACCCAGGGCTGTCAGGGGAGGCTGTGGTCTGTCGTGTCTCACAGAATCTCAATTACTTGTGACACAAGTCCAACAGCACAGGGCAGAGTACAAGAGATAAGATCAGAAACAGAATTAATTTCTTGTCTCTATTTTATGAGATACTGAATCTCGGAAGAGCATTCAATGAAAGAGCTGGCTGAACTGCAGAGCTGAGGGAGGGCAGATGTGTTGGCAGCACTGCTTGGCAGCGCTTCCTCTGTCAGTCCTCCGTGCACTGGGGAAGTCTGCCAAACAGGGCTGTATCACTGCGAGCAATTTGCAGTTAGCTGGACATCCCCCACTGTAGTCCTTTCTGCATTGTCAACTAGTCTCTCTTATCAGTACCTAGCTTCCATCTCAAAATTAATTTACTGTGCTGCATGATTCACAGGTTTCATGGCATTCTTACCAGTCCTGTTTTCATGCTGATACTTTATATTGTAAGTTCTTTTATGGAGTTTGTTTTTTCTTGATGAACCTTACAATGACAAGAATCAGGGAGCACTACTTCAGTCCTGCCCAGAACAGCTATGCTTTGCCAGCTATCTTTTTTTAGAACAGGAGAGCTCTTGAGAATGTTGTGTATCTTTAACTAGATCTGGTTGGGATTTAGCACACAAATAAGCTTCGTAGTTAGCTGAAAATACAAATCTTTCACTTGACTAAAGCTGTAGTGCAGCAGTTGCTCCAGCATATCAAGATGTTAATAAAGAGACACATGGACTCGCAGAGGAATTTCAGAAGGATTATACTGACTAAGTACCCAGCAGTTGCTAAAATAAAAGTTGGCATTCAGATCATATTAAGTAGAAACCAATATTCCCGAAAGCGTTATGTAAGTAATTACTATTTATTGGGTTGCCATATGTCAGGGTGTGTGTGTGCTGTGTCCAAGACAGCCAACGTCAAACACATAGAGTGAGTGGTGGAATTGCTCTCATGCTATTTGAGAGGACAAGCATGTCCCCGTGCATGAGAGACACAGTCAGCAAATGCAGTGATGAAGATGTACATGTCAGTGGGATTACCATAATGCAGAGCATTAATATGGCCCAAGGCAATGGTGCTGCACCCAGATGTCTCACAGTGTCTCCATTCCAGATGCTTTTTGGAAAGGGCTAGAGCCCATTTACTGCACACTAAGATTAAACTTGTGATTGAGTGAATTACAGTCAGGCCTTAAGATAAAATTACAGCCCGTGGATAATCATAGCTCGTGCTAACCTTTATTGGGTGCAGGGGGAAACACAGTGACAAAGGATGAGGAAATGCCTGAGCTACTTAGACTGAGGCAGAGAAGGCATTAATAATAAGAGCAGTTGTTCTCTGGGTACCAAACCCCCTGAGCTGGAGGAGAGGGACAGGGATCAGAATGAAGCATCAAAGGGGAGATGGTCAGTGACTTCACTGCCACCCGACTTCAACACTCACAAGACTCTGGGGCTGGATGGATCCACCCAAGGGAACCGAGGGACCTGATGAAAGTGCTCACTGAGCCACTTTCCATCACTGATCAGCAGTTTCACCAGAGGAGGTTTAGATGGGATACTGGGAAAAATTTCTTCATGGAAAGGATTGTCAAGCACTGGAACAGCTGCCCAAGGCAGTGGAGGAGTCACCATCCCTGGAGGGGTTTAAAAGATGTGTACATGTGGCACTTGGTAACACGGTCTGTGGTGGACTTAGTGCTAGCTCAATGGTTGAACTTGATGGCCTTAGAGGTCTTTTCCAACCTAAACAATTCTATGATCTGATTCACCAATTAATTAGTAATTAGTGTTGCTCTTGCTAGAGCAGAGATTTTTAAAAGGTAGTTAGGAAAAGCTTCTAAAAATACAGACCTGGAAAGTCTTGGGTAGGCAATATGCTCACGAGCTGCTGCTTTAGACTTCAGAATTTTCATCAAATTAAAATCTGCTTGCCACTATATTAAAGATACTAATAATATCCTTGCTGCTCATCATTCTCACGCTCTGATCATGGGGGAGTTTTACTATTATGCAAAAACATGTCTTTAAAGGTTTAAAAAGCAAACAAAAAAAAAATCCCAAAACACCTTTTTGTTTGTTTAAAAAGAAACACTCCTTATATACAGTCAGTAAATAAAAATGCTTGAGTGCCCTTCTTATGTAAATAGTTTGAATTCCATAGGTTTTTCAACAAAAGTTATGTCTAAATTTTAGTGGGAAAGAGATTTATCAGAAGTTTAGAACTTTTGGTTTTATTCTTTTATACTCTGCCAGTTTTCTGTTTTCCTTTTCTTTGTTTATGAGAATATGATTTATAAGATTCAGTGACAGAAAAATTTTGAAATGTACTGCAGCCTGCGTGTTTTGGGGAAGATTCTAGGACTTTGTGTGCCATGCTCAACTTAAAAAGAAGAAAAAAACCCCATAATATATTTTTATTCTGCTCATACACTGATTAGTGCTTCCATGAATCCAGGTGAACTGAAGTTCAGTGCAAATATCTTAATAAAAGGACTGGTATGAACTCTCTTCTGCTCCATTTTTATGACAGGGTAATAGGAACTCACAGGCGTAAGCGCAGGATTGTATTTCATTAGGCAGCTGGTAACAAAGCAATGGCACTGTTTTTTTCTTTAAAATCTCTGTGGTTATCTTAGACATTCTTGAAGATCCTTACTTGGGTTTCACTTTCTGAAGTCCTATATTTCCAGGTGTATGTGAATGCACAGTATATCTGCTGTACATTACAAATGGGTAAGATGGCAATAGGGAGTGTTTAAGATTAGCCCAATCTATAATTCTGCCTGTTGTTCACATATATCCTTTTAACTGTTCTCCCTAAAAATCATCTTTTCATCCCCCCTCCTTGTGCCCCAGACCTCATCCTTTTCCTCTCGAGTCTTTGATTTACTTGACCAAAGAACTCTGTTACACTTATCCTGGTTGTCAGAAATAAGAAATCTTCTCTACTGATATTGCTGCCATGACATTCTCCTCTGAGGTTCCTGAAAAGATCTGGTAGTTTGCATTGGCTGTTGTTCATCTACTGTGCTCAGATTTGGCAGAGTCCTCTCACAGAATTAGGAGCCTCTGAGAATTTGGGTTTGGCCTGAATTAGCATGGGTAATGTACAGAAAATCTGAGATCTCTAATTTGATGCAGACTTCTGGACATTAACTTGTGCTTAGCATCACAAAAATGTGCCCAGGGCCAACTCTTGCTGTGTCTTTTATGGCTGCAAGGGCTGTGACACGACCAAATCTTCTCTTTGGTTTTCTTTGGAGAGAGCAGAGAAGTGGAAGTTTGTGCAAGAGAGAGGCCACAGGAGCCTGACTTCCCCCTTGGGAGCAGGGTGAGGACATCTTTGGGGGATCCTGATGTACAGGATCCCTTCTGCCATCACAATCATTTCTCCTGCTAAGGAAGCAGGTTATGAATTGTGGGTCTGCACTGCCAAAGCAGCTACAGGAGATGGCAGGGGCAGAAAGTGGGGGCAAGGTCAGAATTTGTCAGTAACATCAATGACGTTTTCCCTTGGTCCTACCTAGAACTTATTTTTGCTTAGTAAAACTGAATAAATTATCTCATTAATTACTCCTTATAAATTGTAATTTTTTTTTACAGGATCAGTGGATCATATTTAGTCCTTTGTAATAGTTTTGCATAAAATGCAAATGTTTTATGATGCAGAAGCACAGCTGGGACTCAAGCTGTGACATCAGAGTATGGTGTTTGGGTAACTCGAAATGCAACTTTGCTTCATTATGTGCTCGTTCACTTAGGCTGTCACATCATACGGCTCATGAACATGTTGAAACTTTCATACCTAGTCATCTTGCACAAAGATACCTGAGAAATATCACTGGGAAAAAAGCTGTCCTACTTAACATAATGTATTCCTGATGCTTCACTTGGCCTGCAGGTGCTCCTCCAATATTATCATTAATTACAACAGTAATTGTCCTACTTGTGGACAATATAAAACTTCAAATGTTTAGCAAAGTCCTTCCAATTTTTTGAATGCTTCAGTTTCATCTTCCTTTTTTAAAGAACACTCCGAACAAAACAACGTCCAGGACCTGAAGAGAAAAATCAGTGACCAGCCCTGCAAACACTGCAAGGTCCCATCCCTCCACTGAGGCAGCTCATTGCACACCTGGTCTCTCTTATGACAGTAAAGGGAAAAGAAAGAGACACTGTAACAAAGTATCATCTTTATTTCAATTTCAGTTTTCTCCATCGATAGGTTTTAGTAAATCAATATTTATATGGAAAGATATATTTAATATATCAAAAAAAGACTTTTATAATCAAAGAGTTTTCTTTTAATTGCTTCTTCAGAAATAGATTTTGATAATAACAACTGCTCATTACAATACAAACCAGAAAAAGCATTCATTTACTGTGGCATGGGAAGTACTGCCAGTTCTACATGCTCTACATAGTTTCTTTAAAATTTTTACGTTCTTTAGGCCTCAACAAAAACCAAAGCTCCTCTTCCAGGTTTGGTAGCAAACAGACTGTTATTCTCCACTGCTAACCTTTGGCCATCCATTTGATAATAAGCTTTTTGTACATTTTTTAGGAAAGTGTTCAGCTTGTCAGTAGGCACCATTGACACAGTGCAGCCACCCCATCCAGCTCCAGTCAGACGTGACCCGATGGCCCCAAATTGCCTAAAACAAAATAACAGGGAAAAAATCATGTAAAATAAACCAAAAAGGGGTACTTTGTCTTATATAAAATTAATATGGAAAACTCAGATGTGTTTTGAATATTCCCATGTCATCTGATTTATCTGAGGTTCACTTGCTTGTATGTAACACTACAGCAATTTGCAGTTACCCTTTTGGACCACAGAAAAGTGCTGACGCTTTAAACTGCAATATAGTCATTTCTGACAGTTCCAAAATCCCCCCTGTTTTGTAATGCTTCAGCATCAGCTGTTTTTAGGATCACAGCACAGCTGAGATGAAGAAAGCAGGAGAAGAAAGGAATTGTGTTAGCAACATTCATAAGACATCAGAAGTGAAAACAGAAATACATGACAAAAATAACAAAAGAGGGTTCATAAACTAATTGCACAGGATGTAGGCATGCAAGCCATTTTCTAATGTGGCAAAGACAAATAGCTCTATTCTTCCAGGACAGATCTAAACCATGCTGAAGATTCACAGGCTTCTGCAGGACCGCCGAGCATGCCAGTCAAGAAATGGAGAGTTCAGAGACTCTCAAAAAGTCCTAGAGTCACTGCACTCTGTATAAATAAACTCACATGAACTGCTGTTTATGCTGAATGGACAGAGTTGGGTATCTCTCTTTAGAGGAACCTCATGAACTGGAGACTGACAGCGGTAGAGGTAAAGTAAGAATGTAGTCCCAAAAGAAAAAAAAATGCTCTTAATGACGAGTGTGAACAGAAAGAACAATGACAAATAAATGACATCCAAAATATAAACCATTCCCAGCCTCACAACACTGGCCTGCTAGAAATGTCCTAGAGCAAATCCCATGCTGTTCTGCTGCAAGACTCAGATGCCATCTCATTAGAATTTAGAATTATTTTCAATCGGTTGCTTACCTGTGTTCCTGATCTTTACTTTGACTCAGAAAAAGTAGGGAAATACCATGTAATAAGTTACTTTGGGGCTTTTCTAACCTAATGAGAACAGAACCAGTCATTTAGAAAACTCATCTGAAATCTTATTCTTGTGGGAGATCTAATCTGATTTACAAACAAATCCTTTTGATGTGTTTCCAGCTGCCATGCGCAGAGAGATTCACCAGCCCTAGAATATGTTAGAGGGAGAGACAACATCATGTGATAGCACTGGAAAATGACAGCTCATTCTGAGTGGGCTGTTGTAATATTTCATGTGTGCATTTTATGTTAAATGAATCTGCTGTAGTGCTGGCTTAGGAGAGGTTTAGGTCATATTTCAAGCAAGTACTTGCATATGTGTTTGATTCTAAACACACATCTCTTCTTGAACAGAAACACTTTCTTCAGTGTGTCTGTGTGGTGCCACCCTTCATATTGACTCGATTTTATGTTCATTCTGCATTTCCTGTTGGTGTTTTATTTTACTTATTGCTATTCCTGTAAGCCACTCATTCTCTGATGCAATTTTGGTAGTGTCTAGTCCATGGAGCAACCTCTTAAAATGAGCAGGATCCAATCCAGTCTCAGTTGCAATCAATAAGGAAATTCCCATTGACTTTATAAGGCCCAATCCACTTTTCAGAGTCTGGTAAATAACTGTCTGTGCTCATTTGGTCTGTTACCTCAGTGAGAACTTCGTATTTCAGATGGTGTCTGGCTTTTATTTTGGTAGGCAACTGAAATCCCTTCAGAATTGTTCTAAACCTTTTATTGATTTCATAATTCTCTGTGGTCATGCTCATGCCTTATTTTTACTGAGTCATTTTCAAATACTCATTTGAAATAAAGCATAAAGTAGACAGAAAATATGCTTATTGCAGAGCTGAAGTCACTGTGTTTCAAAATACTGAGGCTTAACAGTGTCAAATGTGGTGATAGCAGTCACTTGGGGCTCACTGCTGAGGAACCTGATGGGCAGTGCTGCACCATCTGGAAACTGGGTACCTGATATTACACAGATTCTGTGGTGAGCACCAAATTCTGTGTCTGCAGGAGATGGGGTGCCTGGGAAGCATCTAGGTCAAGCAAGGAAGTTGTCTTTGGAACAGGTCTGAAACTGTCTCATTAAAGTCTTAACCAGTTCAATACTAAGCTGGACCCCTCTGGTAAAGTGCCATTTGTGGCCAGACACTCTTCTTGTGCACTGGCATCAAACTGGATTTTGAAGAGGAGCCTGAGCAGACAATCCTGTGGATGGGGATTGTGCAGTGGGAGGTGTGGGTTCCTTGTGTGGGAAAGGCCCTGGGTGCTGCTGGGCTGGGCTGCAGCACCAGGCCACAGAATGCAGGGACAGATGGAGCACACAAGAAGGAAAATATGGCTGCAGTCTGGGGCTGGGGGCACTCAGCTCCCAGTCCCAGGCTCTGGCCTTTGCTTCTGGAATTGTTTATATATCTTGTTCCAGTCTTCATTGGATACAAAGAGAATTAGCTTTTGGGGGTGTAAATAAGAGTAAAAATATGAGTATTGCAGCAAAGGAAAGAAGAATAAAAGAATAAAGGGAAGGAGTGAAAATGGCAGTCTCATAGTTTGCTATATGGAAACAGTAGGCAAGACATGACAGTAGTCCATTTTAAAAAGAATTGTGGTATTAAGAGGTGAAAAAACCCCAAGCAATATTGTTAATTTGAAATACTTAAAATTATGAAGTAGTTTTTCAGAAAGCATGGAGTTAACATGGCAATATTTAAATATATAAATGGGGAGGATTGTACTTATTCTGGTTTGTAGTAGTTTGCATTTGAATAGCATCTTTAAGCCTTTCTGGCTTTGTTGAAATTTCAAATTATGCCATGATTGCAGGCTTTGCAGCTTTAAGAAAATCATCAGGGGTAATGGTAAGAGTCTTTACAAAATGCAGAATCGTCCTGGCTACCATCATGCACCTGCACATAGTGTATAATATTTATCTCTTCAAAGTGGTCACGATTCAGCTGTCTGCCATGTAAAAGGCATGGCTGGGAACACAAAAGTTATCAGGATCTATTGCACCAAAAGATGGTGAATAAGAGATTATGTGTGACACTAAGGACTGAGAGATTTTCAGCAGTACCTAACTTACTCAGGAGCTCACATCCAATTTCTTGTCCCTTAATTGTTTAGTAAGTCTGCTGTGTTACCTGCTTTAAAAGAGGTAAACAGGTAAACCAGCAACTAACGACATGAGGTAGGTTACAGAAAGCACAAGTCTTCCATCTTTGCAAAATGAAAGAAAACAACTGACCAACTCGTGGTTACAGTTTTCAGCACTACAAACCACAGCAAGTATGGATCCCTTTCTTTCTTGGCAGAGGTTATACAGTAAAACATAAAGATCTAGGCAAAACAGAAAACATCTGGATATGCAGATTATTCTTCACAGTTTAAACCTTGTAAGGAGAGAGCAGCAGTAGACTCAGGCAATTCTGTGGAATGTATTTTTGGAAAGGCTTTTGAAAGTTACAGCGCAGCTGTAGATCATCCTAAGTAAAGAATGTCATTTATGTAGTTCCTGGCCATTTCTATCATCACATCAGCCAAGTCTTCCTAGAGTGACTAGTGATTTTATGTCCTTTAGGTTTTTTAATGTACAACTTGAGAAAAGTTATGACTTTTTTTTCCAAAAATTAGATGCTGGCTTAAGCTGCATTCATCCAGCATAGCTATACACTTTTAGAAATCTAATTACTGAATCAGAAAAAGATTTAATACTAAACTTCCAGAGCAGAAAGATGCATTTCTTAGGAAATATTCTCAATGGGACAAGACTGTAAATTATAATGAACAATTTACTTTCTTCTGTGCAAAGAATACAATTTAAAAAACCCAGATTAAATAATTTTAAAATATAAATGTGAAATCATTGCACGTGAATGACACTCCACTGTGGTACTGAGCTCTGCCCATCATATTCTGAGGCTCTAAATTTGATGTAACGTGGGCACACACATCACTTTTTTCCTTTACTATTTATATTTTGCTCCCTAGAACTAAAATGCTCAGATGAATTTTAATTTAATTTCGTAAAGTCCTGACTGCTGCTTTCCTTTTGGTGCTGTGGCTGTGCTCCTGCCTGAGCCAGCTGGAGCTGTGGCACCATGGAAGCACAGAGCTCAGCACAAATGGGGAACACAATTTCCATTCCCCAGCTGAGCTTCCAGCTGCCAGAGGCTGCTGCTGCTGTCCTCGCTGGTTCACTGGAATGTGGCACAGGTAACTCCACGCTGCACAGCTGATCTGGCCAGTTGGTACTTGTTTGTTTTCCCCTGCACAGGGCAGGTTTCCTCCCAGCTTTTCTGAGAACAGGCCCTGTCAGAATGGGCTCCTCAGGTCTGCCAAGTGCAGTCACTGGGTGCCACTGACTGCAGTACCAGCTCTGGGCAGTTACTGTACCTAAAAGCAATGCAGATGTTGAGTTTTAAGGCTCTTGCCCTGTCAGTGGTGTCTCAGAACAGGCAGTGCTGATGCCTTGCATGGGATCAAGGCCTTGTTGCCCAAGATTTTTGACAATTCAGTAGAGCTCAGTTTCTGTCTTCAGCTGCCCCTGGAGATAGCTCTCCCTTCTCACACACAGATCAGTGGTTCCCTCTGAGCAGCTGGGATGACTCTGGTGGAACTGCTCTGCTAAGTGACTGTCACAGCTTATGGTATGATGTGATCACTGTGTGATACAATAAACTGAACCCAGCCCGTGAGCTACAGTCTGGACTGGCTCCCAAGAGATGAATCAAAATTTTTTCTTGCTATCAGTCTGTCCAGTGGCTATCAGGCTGCTTTGTGTTTTACCACAAAACAGCACGTGTATCCCATATGCAAAATAATCTCTCAATGTCCAGAAGTCTTCTGCTCTGTTTTTAAGTTTGTAGCTTTCTGCCTCAAAGGCCATTCCAACTTGTCTGCAAAAGAAATCAGACTCACCTAAATAATCATCTGGTTTGTACTCTATTAATTTACAAACCTGATAAATGGGTACTGCAACTTAAAAAATCCATGAGTGCAGAAGTAAAAAAGCATATGGTAAATTGTATGCTTGTAAAATTTGTATTTTCATTCAAAGCCAGACAGCACAGAGAGAAGCAGAGTGTCAGCCCCTGTAACAGTTAACACACTTATTTTTTAAATGGTGAAATGCTGTCCAGCCTATCTGATACTCTGGACAACTTAGTTTTTAATTGAAAAAATGCAAATAGCACTTCACTACATTTCATTATAATTGTAAGACAACCTCAGATTGTAGAACAGCTTGCTTATGCCCTGGAACTCCTGTGGTAGCAGTACTGAAATGGTTAAGAAACATGAAAAAGGTAGATTTAGATTAGATATTGGAAAGAAATTCTTTCCTTTGAGAGTCATGAGGCACTGGAACAGTTTGCCCAGAGAAACTGTGGATGCCCCATCCCTGGAAGTGTTCAAGACCAGGCTGGATGGGGCTCTGAGAAACCTGGCCTGGTGCAAGGTGTCCCTGCCCATGGCAGGGGAGTTGGAATGTGATGATCTTTAAGGTCCCTTCCAACCCAAATCATTCTATGATGCTATAATTATAAAAAGTACAGAAAAACTAACAGTTCAGATAGAACAAGTAACAAAATGTTTTAAGAAAACCACTTTTGACTTCTTCTACAAGTTACAAAAGAGTAGCCAACAGTCTCACGTAACACTTGTGACGATGAGTCAGTCCAAAGGCAAAATCTGTAATAAAGCCATAAACCGTAGCTTTCATCTGAAAGTATTACACAGATGTCAGCAGGGAAACAATTGACCATGTAATGTCCCTGCAGGAGATTAATTTTGTAATAAGAGACAAGAATACTTTCATTTTAAGATTGCAATAGCCAAGGATGTCATATTTTCTCCTCAATTCGAACCGTATTCTCCACAGACGATTACTCTTCCTTGTGGTCAGAACTTACAGGCAGATGTCGACCAGCCGATCCAGCTCAGGACAGCTGCACTCATACATCTCCCTGCAGCTGATATGGCTCTGCTTCATTAATTCTCCCAGCAGCTGGAGTGCGTTGGCAGGTGCTTCGCTGCAAATCTTCTTGAATTCCAGCACTCTAGCAGCCTCACTGTACACGTGCTTTGCACGCTGGTATAACTTAAAGGTGGACACTACACAAAAAGAAAGCTGCGTTATTATTCATTGCAAAAAGGAACATACAAAAATATAACAGAATCGTGGTTTTGTAGTAATTCATCTTTTATATGAGAACTCTCTAGAAAAGTCTAAAGTCTCTAAAAGTCTTCTGCAAAAGTTCACCTACATCTTCTTTAAAAGTCCTAATAAAAAAAAAACATTTAGAGTTTATCAAAATGCAATGTACACATCTTTTTTCAGTTTGACAGCTTCATGCACATGCTCTTGTTTATCTTCTGTGCCACTGAACAGGCTCAGTCTTTCCTCTTACTTTGCAGAAGCAAGGCAGAAGTGCAAGGGTTGGCAGCAACAGCACTAGGGCAATAATCTAAAGCTTTCAGCTTTCCAAATAGCAGCAGAACAGAGGCAGAAGAACACCTGGAGGGTCCCCAGTGCCCTGGAGGAAGCTGTCAGCCAGCACCTGCTGGCCCAGGGCCTTGAGTGTGGCTGCTCCAGGCCAAATCTGCATCAATTATGGAACTGTGCAGATGGACCTTTGCTTGAAAAAAAAGACCCAACTACCAAACCACAGAAAACATCACCCAAATTTGTTCTTTTTTTTTTTTTTTTTTTATTTTCTCAACAATGCAGGCTCACTGTGACTATAAATAATAGTGGAATAAAGGTACAGTGAATAGAACAGATGCTTTCCCCTTGGTTTTCAGGGGTTATTTTTGGTGTAGGTTACTTGCCAAAGTGTTAGCTCTGCCTGTGTGGATGTGAAGAGATGCCAAGCCCAGACAGCTTCTGATTAGTACTGACCTACTAAGATCAAAGACTAGTAAAAGGATTTTGCCTAAACTTTTTCTGTTGTGCCATAAAAAATCAATTCCCTTGGGAAGGGTCAGTGGGGTTTCCAAACTTGTGTGGCCATCAGGGTAGAGACCTCCATCAAGCCTGAATAATGGGGCATAAAAAGGAAGGAGATGGCTGTGGTTAAAGACTCCACAAGCCACCCATATTTACAGGAAGGTTTGGTTTGCAACTAATATCTGAGGCTTGATCCGCTGTTCCCAAGTTTGTGCTGTAGTTCATTGTTTTCCTCTCCCAATATAGTTCTGTTTGCTTTAATACCATGGCTACTATTTAGGAAGTATTGTTCACCAGAAGCATGCATGACATAATTTAATTTATTACTAAATTGGTTTGCTTGAGCTGTTTGGGTGGTAAATATTAATGGACTTGAACCTCTATATGGAGCACCTACTGCACTACATTTCCTTATTTTAGTACAGCAAAGCCTTGTTAGAGCACTTCAGAACATGCTTCATCTTCTTTCTGCATGTAAATTCTCCTTTAGACTGAGGTTTCTCTCTCAATTCAACTCCTGATCCCTCTTGCATTCTAAAACGGCTGATAAAACACTCAAATAGAGGTAAAAGGAGAAGCAAGGTCAGCCCTGCATTTAAAATAGAACTTGCTGTCTGACCCAGACCCACAGGGTTCCTACTTGGCTGTTCTGTGGAGACTGCCAAGTTCTGGAACCACTTCTGACACTTTCAGCAATCTACATTTACAAATATATGTAGAAATCTTCCTTGAAAGACTGGAAATAAAATCAGGTCCACTATGAAGTCTCTCATATTGTACACTCCAGGCAGCAATCCTCACAGACTAAAACTTCATCAGCACCTCTATAATGCCTTTTTATTTCTCCAGAGTATTTCACAACTGTAGATGCTGAAAATAGTGCTGAGACACAAATAGTCTAAAATGAGACAGAAACATTTAACATAGCAATGTTCTGCTACTGCTGATATTGCTTCTGCTCCTATTTATTTTGTAATTCAATACAGCCTGCTACTGAGAAACCCTGTGCTGTTTGTCTTGTGAATAGGCTTTCTGAAAGCATTTCAAACTAGGACAGAAATGAGAAAATTGAGTGCCCCCCAGAAACATGGACTTGAGAATATCACACAGGAAGAGCATAGTTTGGTTTCTGATTTTGTTGCTGCTGGAGTTAGTTGCACTGTGTTTTGCGAAGTGGTGCCTCAGTATTTTTGAACGCTGAAGAAAGGCAGCTTGGCCTATTTTTAAGGATGGTTTCTCTTTAAATATTCTTTTCTTATGAGGCATTGTTTTAGAGCAAGGAGATTTCTAAATGTGCATTCGTTTAGGGAATATCTAAAGTTGCGTGAGAGATTGCCATAGCTCACACTCTCTTGTAAATCACCATCGAACAGTAGTAACCCAAAGAATGAACTGAAAACATGTCTGGTTTCAATTGTCGGGCCACAGCCTTGCCAAAGGCTGTGATTGATTCGGAGACCACCCTTTGGTAGAGCAATGCTCTACTGGCCAGATTACCTTAAAGCCTCTGGGCTTGTGTTGAGCTCGTCATGGCAGGAACTGGCCCGGAATGGGCGCTCGGCTCTGGCTGCCAGCCAGGGGACCCTGAGCTGGGTCCTGGGCAGTGCTGGCTCCCAGGAGAGCCTCTTGGTGGAGGGGGAATTTGCTACCTTGCCATAGCCTGCTCTTGCTGGGAACACGCTCCTGCCAGGCAGCAGAGAGTGGCTGTGTGTTACTTGCAGACTCCTTTGCGGATGTTTACCAAATTAGCGTCGGTTAAAGGCTGGGATCCTGACATTGGCTGTTGCTCTGTCATGGGCAGCATTTTACTTCCAAAAAATTATGTTTGTGTTTAAAAATTTTTGTTATAGCTTGCTTTTCTTCTCAGGCAAAATTATCTTCAGGATAGCAAACAGCTCGGTACTCTCTAAGTCTTATTCTAAAATAATGGAATGATTCATGTCTTTTCAGCTTTCAACAATACCTCTGATAACACAGAAGCCTTCTTTTATCACTCTGTTTGGATGGGTAGTCCAAACAAACCCACTCTACCTAACTGAAGATAGAATACAGATGATATTTCCAAAAGTTACATCTAAATTGGAATGTTTGCTACATCACAGCTTGTATACTGGCTCCCCTGATTTCCGGAGCCATGCTCTGTCACAGTTAAAAGAAACAAAACCAGAGGGTCCACACCTGATTAGTTTATATCTGAGCCAAGGCTGGAGTGCTCCAAGAGAGGAAAAGATGAAGCCCTCAAAGAAACCCTTGCAGGGTTGCACAGAGCTGGGTTATATGGTCTCACCCTCTGTGGTGCTCAAAGGAGAGCATAAAAAGCAGGATTTAGGGAACTAATGCCAGATTCCTAAATCTGTGGATCCTTAAATCTACTGTAATGTATGGAATTAGGTAATTAATTCAACTGAAAATGGAAATATGCTTTCCTAATCCACTAAACTATAATAAAGGCCTGGTTTCTCCCACTTCAGCTTACTTCTGAGTTCTGCTCTTGCAGAGGATTTCTGTCAGGTCACCCATGAACAGGTACATTCAAACCACTTACAAACCACCAAATGCCCTTCAAAGAATGGTGCCATTTTCCAGGGCACTATTAGATTGCACTGCAGCAGGAACCTTTCAAGTTGCTGTGACCCAGCAGACTAATGGTAATACAAGTTTGTCCAAAATCCATATAAAATGTCTAAACAAACAAAAATCTGGGCTATTATTTCCAAATAATTGTGGGTTAACTAAACGTAAAAGAAATGTTTACTGTGGATTTTCAACTGTATGGTCATATTTTTAATTTTAGCTTTACAAAAATTGTGCAAACCTGTCCAGTCCATTTAAAGGGTTTTTTTTTTCTGTGTAAGTAAACGTTGTGGCTTCTCAGCAACTCGTATTATTTGTTACAACTTCAACTTCAGCAGATTCCTTTCTTTAGAGGCTTCCTGTACAATTCTATCTGACCTTTAGCTAAAGACCAACCTCTCCAGGCTATATATTTTTTTCCAGTTGCTTTGGCAGCTTCTAAAGATACATTTCACTGTAGATTAATGAGCTGCACATGGCTGATGGGACTGTTAGAAATTTCCAACCGGAAGAGCTCACGGACACACAATCGTGTAGGGGACAGTTTCTAGCACCATTACTCACGTGGAATAGTACCCTTCTCTGTTAGGCATCCTGCTGATTGAACATGATGAGGGTGAAGGTTTCTGGCTCGTAATGTATATAAGAAAATGCTGCCAGATGGCTTTAATTTGAGCCAGATTGTGAACCCCTTACTTGAAGTGGGGAACAGTTACTCTCCTGGGACTGCTCAAGTAACTGTTTGCAATCTGGCTTTCTGAAAATAAACCAGGGGACGAGTCATTGCTGGATTCGGTGACACATTTAGCAGACACCTGTTTAGAGATTATGATAACTACTGGTTTAAAGTGATTTTTTCTCCAGAGGAATGATGGCTTTAACAAGGCTTTTGCAGCTAACTTAGACTCTCCAGTGCCTGTACCTACCTGTGGCACAGCCTAGAAGCCTCCATCCTCCAGGTATGGGATCTGCCTGGAGCAGCCACATCTCTGTTTCTTTGGCATGCCCCAAAATTTCTCCATGATGTGGATCAGGGTGAAGCTGAACTATGCACCTGGACCCTTAAACTGGCAAGTGCTCTCAGGTCTATCGGTTTGGACGTGTAACTTCTGGTCACAGAGAAGTTGCCCAGAGATGCACAGAAAGGCTTTTTGTACCCCAGAGCCACCTGGCAGAACAGCTGAGACCCTCTCACCTACACCCACCAGTGCAGGGAGTGTGGAAGCTGGGCCTGCTCTGAGCTCACCATCAATGTCCATGAACGGCTGCTCAGGCACCACTTGTGGAATTTGCAGCACAGATTTTGAATTCTCTTTCCAGGGGACAAGTAGGAGTTCAACAGCCAAATCCACACAGCAAATGGATGCCTGCTCCTCCCATGGTGATTTCATTTTCAGGTTTAAATGCCAGAATTAGATTAAAATTTTATACATGAAAAGGAAAAATGGGTTTAAAAAATACCTCATTTAAGAAGAAAAAACATTTCATGGTTAAAGGAATACAGTGTTTTACAGGAGAATATCCTTTTGTGGTGAAGCTTATAAATACTTAATGTCCCACAATCACCACACACTGCATGTTCTGTGAAGCACTCAAGTCCAAGCCAAAATTATGGCACAATGCACCTTAGAAAGTAATAACTATTATTTTTCTAGAGATGTTCAGAAGCCACAAGTGCAATCCACGTGTAAACATTTGCAAGGGAGCTTTAAACTCAGGATTTTGAGTTGGCCAAGGAGCAACTGCAAGAAGTTTAGAGAGGCTTTATACACCATCTGCACTTCTCCAAATGTGGGGAACGAATGGACTGTACAGTGGGGAACTGCAGGAATCCTTGAATAATTGCCTGTAAAAGGGATGCAGAGTTGCTGTATGCTTCCAGACCTGGCCTGGAACTTGACCAAAGCCAGTTCATATCGTGTTCATTTGAGATCTGGAGATTTTATCTGGTCATTCTTACATGCTGATAAAACTTTACAGTGCTGTCACTGGAGGAGTAGAAGAGGGGAAGCTGGACTTAGGGCTGAACTGGTATGTACAGAGCACTTTTAGATCCTTAACCATGAGACACAACACCAGTACAAAATAATATTTGTAATGATCCCTGGGCATGAGAAGTTCCCCTAAATGTTATAGTTTGTTCTTCATGTTGAGCAAAGAAATTCAAAGACGCTCTGAAATTCTCTGCAGAGGTTACTTATTTGACAGTATGTTTTCTTTCTCTCACATGAAGAAGCCAGGCATTGTCATTAAAATAGAGTGGGAAAATGGAGGGGAAGTAAGAAAAAAGTTTTCTTCAAACAGCCCCTGGTGTTCCAAAGCCAACAAAACGCAATTTGTATAGTGTGTAACAAAACCAGCAGATTTAGATTCTTTCTGTGTCTGTCTTGTTCCTTCTGCATAAGTTTTACAAAAATCTGTTATTTAATTTTATATTGTACATGCAAAGAGGCTTTCAGCATAATCCTTTTTAATTGGTCTTATCAAATGAAATCACGTTTCACGGCATGCAAGTTTGAGGTTCTGTTCAGCAAACATCTGCATATGGTATTCAGAGCTACAGCATAAAATCTCCTTTTTCTTCTATAGCTTTTCTGTCTAAATTTTTCATCTAGACTTTTTTTTTGAAAAAAAAATCAAGATAGCCTGTATAAACAACTCAATTCTGCAGAACTGTAGAATTTTGTTTTATAAACCGGGTATAAGGAGTATAAACATCTGTAAGTTAGTAGTCTTGCTTTGCTTCATGAAGGGGAGAGTACAGGGACAGTGTGAGAGATTTACAACCCTGCAGTTTCCCATGAAAATGCTGCAGGGTGCAGGTACATGGTTCATATATTCCTCATGTACAGACAGCACAAAGTTATCAAAACTCTTTCTATGGAGATAAAGAGCTGGCTTAAGATATCTTATTCCATCCTGGTATCCTCTGGCAGTGTAATTAGACAATAAGAGAGGCTCATACTGCCTGATACCACTGGGGTGCAAAACAGGTTAAAGATTCAGGACCTGGTCCTTGGTCAGTATATAAAATTTACAATCACTGCAGATGGAAGGATTATTTAAGTAAGTGTCAGTATAGATAGATATATTACAGATCTATACACATCAAATGTATACATTCCTGAAAGCAGTCTTGGGAAGGACGGGCAAGGATGTAATTTGGCTCCAAAAGAATACAGGTATTAAGGCTACAGAATGGAAAGAAGGAAGAAGGACTCTGTGTAGTTCTTAGAGAAAGATTCTGATCTCAATTGGAAACCTGTTATGAAAGCAAATGAATTATTTCATAAATTCTCTACTATTTGGAATTATTAGCAATCTTACTATATCCATCCTGGATACATTTGATATCCCAAATGATAATATGTGGGAAATGCTTTAGATAGTGAATTGTTCATCTCCACCAACATCTTCCTAAAAGAAATAGAAACACTGACAGTGGCAGAAACTTTCTCAGGAGAGATCAACATGACTTGCTGCGCAGGGCCTGTTTTAGGAAGTGATGATGTGTTTTTCAGTTAAAAACTAAAACTCAAGCCCATCTATGCTAGTCTTGAACACCAGTTAAGATCTGCTATTTCCCTAATTTTAGTAACAGTTCAATCAAAATCAAAATTTGCTCTATTTTAAGTTAAAAGTTAGAAAGAGAATACCAATTGAGGCTGGTATCAATTCTTTCACTTCCCAACCAAGATTCAGCCAAGTATTCTGGCATGACTTCCACTTGCACTACTTATTAATGCATAAACTTTTTTATATAATACAAACATTGTACTGTAAACCCCCCCATTTCATATATGCTCACCATCTTGCATGTTTTGACTAAGGATCTGAGAGCGGAGCTCCTCCAGGCTAATTCCCAGGCATTTACAAATTTCCTCTGTGCTGTAAGGCTCAGGATGTAATACCTCCTCGACAATGGTCAGCATTTCCTCTAGGCTAACTCTGAGCTTGCTTTGCACATCATGGAGTCTCAACATTTTTTCCCACTCCAAGCCTTTTGACTTTGAGAGAAGCTAGAATGAAAAAAAAAAAAAAAAACAGAAAATATTGTTCTTTTCTGTTTAAAATTACTAGTTGTCCATGAGTATCTTTAAAGCCCATTTTCTCTTTTCACTTCTTAATTGGGAACCATCAGAACCTACTTTCTATCAGTACAGAGCACTCAATACTTATATTTATTATAAAAGGTCTGTGAATGACAGATACTCTTCCCTCAAATCAGATACTGTCTGTAAAAGCCCTACTGGCATTATTTGTGTGGTATCAAATTAGTGATTTATCCTCTTCCACAGATTTTGTTACTTCAAGCACTTACTAGACTTTTACAATCCCATCTGGACAACTGTTTATACAAGTGCTATGATGTTGTAACACTAAAAGTCCTTAAAAAGTCTATTTCCATACTTTTAGTATTTGCTCTAATATTTCAGTTTGACATTTCCAATATGCTCCTGGAATTTTCTGGTGAACATCTGAGGCTGTCATTAAAATCTTTTCTTGTAATAGTCTTACAGATATGAAAGTGGTCATAAGATCTGTGGGGAGAATAACCGTAACCTTTCTCAATCTCTGGAGTTTTAAGTTAATTTTAAATACCTTCTTTTAACATCCAATTTAAAGGAACTTTTGGGCCTTTACAGGAATGTTACGATGTTGGTCGGAATCTATTCCATTCCTACATGGCTGCTGTGATATTCCTTAGCCATAGATGGACCTGCTTTGCCCACTCCTGGCACTGGTACCATGCTTTGTGGATCTTTGTGATGTTTTGGCAACTGACAGTCATTACTTCAACACCCCAGAATCCTGAAAGGCAGCATGGCCAACAGGCTTTTCTCTGGAGGGCTACAGTGTGTTGGTGCTCCCATGTGTCTGATGAAAGTGGTAAAGCAGCTTTCCTCATAAGGTGATATATTCTGATGTTATGAATTATAGAAGAATAGTCAGTGGTTGTTGACATCCCACCTGTAATTTCAACAGATTACAAAGTAAAACAAAGATGAGCAGGTACACACCAATGTCACTTTACTGTGTTCATAGGTATGTGGGGTATCTCCAGTGCTGCACCATTTAAACTGAGTTTAAAACTTCTAAATCAAGCTGTATGTTTGGAAAGAGTTTCAACCAGTGCAGCAAGACCAGGGAATGAAATAATTTCTCTATAAACATCAGCATTCAAACCTCTCATCAAAAGGGCCAAGATTTCACCCAGTGTGTTTTATTTTTTTCAATAAGCACTGGTTTTGACTGAGACTGGTTTGAAATCATTTATGTCTTGATTCAGCAAAGCCATTTAATTTCCTAGGTTAAAAAAGTTGTGGGATTTACACACGTGTGAAAAGTATTTGCTTTGTTTTGTGCAAAGTTACAGGATGAAATTTAAGCAGATCTGCTGCTCAGCTGTCTGGTGTAAATTCTCACTCTTCTCCAACAGTGCTTTTGCAGGGGCTCTTCCAGTTTTGCTTTATTGCAGTATCTAAAAGTTAACTACTTTTGGTGCCATCTAGTGACTTGCTGAGATTTATGTGAGGCTCAGCAGAGCAAAACAAACAAAATCCTAATCATATAACTCTGCTGCCATTAAAATACAATTTTATATGTTCAGTGGTAGAGAAAGAAGCAGAACTGTTTAGTGCCTAATGCAGAAATCAGGGTGAGAGAATTCTTTTTGTAAAATACTGGTTAAGTCACTTCTGGCCTCCTTTTCAAAGGCTCTGAGTACCTAAAACTCCACAGCCCTTATGTAATTGTATTTTAGCTTACTTACTGATAAGTTAGAATAAAACTTACTGCTTCATTTTACTTAAATATGTTGTATGTTGGTGCATGTTTATGACATGGTTTTAGATCTGCTTCAAGGTGCTAAATGAATGGAAATTATTTTCCTCTTGCTTTAATCCAAATATTCAGCATCCCCTGTACTTTTATTACGAGGAGTTAAACAGAATTTACAAACAAAAATATTCTATAAGGCAACAAAAATTTTTCTACTTCCTTTTTTAATAAATAATCCCCTGCAGAAATATGCCACGTATGTTGTCACATCTCTTGTCATTTCTGTACTTCAAGGGAGATGCTGCATTTCAGGCAAGCCCACTACACTGGGGTTTTACAGGTCAAATGTTCCAAATGCAAACTGACCCTGTTGGGCCAGTGGGCCTGGCTTTGCTGGAAAGGCCTGTCCTGCTTATAGCAAAGGTTTGATTCTAACAGCACTGGGAAAAATATTTTAGGCAAGCAGAAATGGTTTTTGAAAGCAGTCTAGCTGTGCAGCAATTCAAATTGTAATGGACATGGGACAGAAATGGGGAAAAAAATCCCAACTCTTTAATGTACAAAAAGTAATCCCAATAGTGCTCCCACAGTTGGATATTTTCTTGATGATCTCTGACTAGATGGATTAAAGATGCGGACATCAAGCAGCTGGCTCTTAACTGCCAGGATATAGAATCTGTGGACTTTATTCTTCTTTATTGTTCAGCATAGGCACACTAAAGAACTGTAAGTAACTGAGAGGAAAACATAGTTGGTAAATGATGGTACAAATATAAATAAAAGAGAGTCTGACTAGGAGTGTGTCCAGGATTCTTCCACAGCAGCACTACACTTCCCAGCAGGTCAGAGCTCAGAACGATGAGGGACAACTCCATTCCCTTTGGAACTGTGAGTGCTCTGCAGAGCCAAAGTGTCTTTAAACACACTAATGGAGTGCAGGAGAGCATTCAGAGGCTGCTACAAGAATGGAGAAAGGGAAAGAAAAAAGCAAAATAATGACTCTCTAGAGGGAAGGGAAGGGAAAGGAGCAGAATCTAAGATAATTTGCCAAGGTGATCAAGAGCTCACTTGCTGTAGGACAGACTGACACCAAAATGTTCTCCACTAATGCCAGCAGGAATATGTTGTGTTGGCATCTTTACCAACACAGAGATTTCTGCAAGCAGTATGAAATTCTAGAATTACCTAAAGCAGAAGAGGGGAAAAAGCCTATCCTAAGGCACTTACAATGAGAACTTCTTTTAAAGCATTATTGCAAGGCCCAGCATTTTAGTTCATAGTTCCATTAGCTTAATGGTGCTTAAAAGACTTCCCTGTTTCCACTTACATACCTGCCCTCCTTCACCCCACTGTGACCTTTTCCTAAAGACAGTCTTTTCCTGGCTCAATGTATTTTTATAGTGTGTGCAGCTTTCCATCTGGGTAGCATATGTTTAAAAACAGACAGGTGAATGTTGTTAGTCTCCTTACAATCAAGCATCTGCTAAAAGTACATTTTTAGAGATTTCATCATAGCTAACAGGAATGTGAAAAAAAAAGATGTTTCCTTAATACCTTTTCAGTTTACTGCACAGTATTAACAATTTAAAGTAATTTAGAAAACTGTGATTCAAGTCACAAAGTCTGGTAAATGGAACAGTAACTTCAAAAGCTCTCACAGCTTAATGCACTCATTGTACAGTGCCTTTTAGAACAGATTATCTGTGAAGGCTCTCTATTCCTTAAGCAAAAAAAAAAGAGTTTCCAAACGAAGCACTTCCTTAAAAATATGTATTCTGTCAGTTATCAAATTATAGATCTATCAATTATAACTGAACTAACAAATAGACAGGTCCTTATCTTCATTTTCTTAATGGCTAAAGAATCTTCTTACTAACCTCAGTGACAACAGCTTTGACTGTGGTCATTGATTCTATTTGTTTTACCATGCCTTATATAAAACTGAAATGCTTTTGCTTTTATACTTGAGTTTAAAGCACATTTTAAAGTTATCCAAAGTTTCATTTTCTTCTTCAAAAAATATGTCAGCACATTATTTTATAATACATTTTGTCAGTGTCTGATCATCTCTTCAGCTACTTTTTTAGCACTAACTAAAACTTGTAAGAAATTATTTTTTTATAGCATCATGATGCCAACAGATGTTCAAAGTACTTTTGCATATTGATCAAATGTTCTGTGGTAAGAAGTTGACACTGCATTGTTCAAAGCTTTCTTCTAGACTTTGTGACCCACATTCTGTTCTTTCACACAGCACCCTATGCTGGGTGAATGCTTGCTCATCATTTACTCCTATCAAAGAAAAATGTCCTGTATTCCCATAAAAATCTCAAATCAAACCCGACCTCTACATAATTGTGAACATATAAAATCCAAAACTGAAGCAGAACTTAGATTTCTCCTGTTCAATTTCCATAGATTTTAGAGACAATTTCAAGCTGAACACTGGCAGTGCAACCTAAATGTTGGGGTTTGACTCAAGCCTGTTTTTAAACTTTACACTGACATACATGCTGCTATTCAGCATTTCTAATATTACTTCCAGGCCTCCAACTACTAGCTTGGATGTTCTCTAAATCCTAGAAAATACACATCTATTGCCATATATACATATAAACATGTGGCCATGCTGGTTGCTTTCCATTATTTGTCATTATTCAGCTTTAATTAGAAACAGTCCATCATATTAACTGGGAATATTTTTTTTCTGAAAAATACTTATTTCCTCTAACAAAATATAATGAAAAATAAATTTAATAGAACTCAATCACATCATCTTCTATATAAGGACACAGTCCTTGCAGTTCCATTAAGCTCAGCAGGAGTTCTGCTCCTGCAGATGGAAGTGTCTGGTTCTGGAAAGAAAAATTACACTAAGAGTAGCACCTAGCCAGGTGTTAAAGACACAATTGGTCAGAAGTGGAAGAAAGCACATATTTAGATGAAGGTTTCATTAGAGTTTGACATAAGCCATGTGTTACCTTTGTAGCCAGCCGACACTCCATTACCCTAATATTGTAATGAGAAGTTGCTGCTTTATTCATTTCAACACAACTGTTTGCAATAACAAACGTTGCTCCACTTGGAAGTCTAACATCAGTTGCCCTCAGTGGACTGAACTCTATCAACTTGGCCTATTGAAAGAAAAATGAATGGTTAGTTTTAATTTACTGCTAGCTAACAGTGCACTTAGTTCTATAAATCAAATGCAAATTTGCATGTTTTTTCTCTTGAAAATCCAGGGACAGTTAAGGAAAGAAAACTGACATGAAACAGCAAGAAAAGAGGTTTAACCTCATTGGTCAAGTTACACATACATTTCAAACCTTTCCCTGTAGCTGGATTTTAAAATGTTTCCATTAAGTCTTTGGGTTTTTTCAGCATTTCACAGAACCCCACCCAACCTATTTTTCTTGCCTCTTTAAGACAACAGCTTCACTTTGATCTGCAGAGAAGTACCAGGCCTAGCTGGAGCTAATGTGTGTGCCACTAGAAACAAGGGGCTTCGCATTCCCTGCCCCTTCATCAATGTCTGTCTCCCCCTCAGTCTTTTGATTTTGCACTCCAGCAAGATTAGTTCTCTGAGATACACTATGGCTGGTTTAGGGCTGGTTTGAGACAGTGATCATGGTAAAATCAAAGAAAGAAACGAAATAAAACTGTATATAAGGATGTAGTTACTGTTTCCTTCTTTCCAACATGAGACTGCCTTGCCTCACACATGCTTACACAAGCTGTGTAAGATGTTCCCAGCATTTGTGACCTTTACATGGAATAAGTTAGGCATCCATTAATTAAATAATTCAGGATGTAATGTAATCAAGAGATTAAATTCACATCTGGTTTTTCACTGGGATAAGATGTAAATCATGTGCCCTGCTTTGGCTTCTTAGAATAGACTGTAACTGTGCAAGCAGGGATGTCTTACTGGTTTTGGCATTGTTCACCCCCAGAGAGTTCCTTGAGCAGCTAGAGTGCTAAATAAACAATGACAAATCTGCTTGTACATTATGTACAGCATGTGTGTTACTCCCTGCCATTGAGATTCCGGACCCCATCACAGAATTACTATCAAGACAGACAGACTTGCTTACATTTAAATATACCCTTTAAGATCTGCTCCATTAGACCAGAATGTACCACTAAGCTGGTCTAGTGTCCTGACTCTGACAGTAGCCATAAATGGCTATTTAGGGGAATATAAAAATAGAACATGTGCAAAGCAATCTTTTCTTGGGGTGTATTTTTCCAGATTCCCATCAGCAAAGATTATAATGGTTATACTTATTCTGGAAGAAACATCTGAATATATGTTGAACAGCCACATATAGGTTAATACTCTATTAGTGTATCCACAGAGGCCTTTTCTGAGTCCTTTTAAAACCTCTGCCTTCCACAATGTACGGTATTTCTCAATTTAACAATGAATGTCTTGGAAAAAAACCCAAACTTCCTTGTTTGTTTTTTACAAGCTGCTTGCTAATGTCATTGTGTTTCTATTAGTTCTTCAGTTACGAAAAACATTGAATTCTCCATTTACCTTCTCTTTACTTGTTTAGGGAATTTATAAAGTTTCAAAGTATCACCCTCAAAGCTTGTTTGTCAAGCTGAAAAGTTTCAAATTATTCAGTCAATGCTCATTAAAAAAAATAGCTTTGATAAACCTCAGTGACCTTTACTGTACTTTTCTTGTCTTTTTCAGATGGGAGGCTAGAGCTGCATTCAGCTACAAGTACACTGAAGCAAGGATATTTTCTGGTTTGTTCACAATTTCTTTTCTCATCTTTTTCAATATTTTCTTTGTCTTTTTGGTTACCACTGCTATATATCAGAAAGGCTTCCACTTACAGGATCATCTCTGTGTACAGCAGGAAAATATGCTGCTTCCTTCTTTCATTATTCATGTAGCTGTGTTTTTACTACTAACAGCATAAACATGAAGGAAAGGTGTAGAGTAGGTACAGGTGATGTGAAATTGAAAATACACGTGTCTCATGATGGCATTAAATATTTGGTGTAATTCTAGTTTTTGTCTGTGTAAGCTCATTGAAGACGTCATTAAGGAACAAAAGCTGTAGAGATATAATGCCACAATCATAAGGAAACTAAAGGTTGTCATGAAACATTAATTCCAATAAAAGGATTTTGACAGGTCTGAGGTTTGAACAGTTGCAGTCCTGTGCACCTTCTGGGACAGGGGATGAACCTCACTGTAAATTCCACTGAAAGCACTCATGCAGAACTTGGCAGGTCCTGTTTATCACAGCTAGTTCACCTTCTGTCACCACGTTTAGGACTGCTAAATGCCTTCTACATCAAAATCCAGCCACAGAATTGTCTGGAATTAGCAAAACTGGTGAAAAAAAAGTCTCCATTGTCTTTGTAACTGAACCTGGCAAAACTTCCTAGAACTGTTTGGTTATAAGAAGTTTCAAGAAAGCATTTTTGTAATAATTATCCCATTTGCACTGAATACAAGGCATGCCGACCATTCAGCTTTCATTATATGGGAAACATTCTAAGTTCAGCATGAATGAGCCAAATAGTGGAACCTGGTGCTCTTCTGGAGTACATCTTTTCCCACATCTTTTCCTTCCTCCTTGCTATTTCTGATTTTCCTCATCTTATTCATTCAAACGTGTCTTACTCAATTGTACCCAAGTTTATAAATTTAAGTACTAATGGTGCTTAAACTGCTTACTAAGGAGTTCCAGTTTCTTGTCTTGTTTTTCTGCTAGATACCAATGAAGGTATTTTTTGTGTGCATAAATTCATATTACATTGTTAGTTTAGATTACAAAGATCTACATACAGTTCCTTCCTCTGCCAGAAAAGAGATTGACTGGTCCATTCCTCCACCTTCTGTGCCAATATAACGTTCGCTCTTTGTGCAAATTTCTGCGAGTTCCACCTGAAAAATATTAACAAGTGAACCTTCAGCCATGGAAGGATGATAGTTTTATTCTGTTTACATATTAATTAGTGGGGGAAAAAATGAAATAGTGACAGAGTTCTGAAACCATTACCTCTTACACATCAAATAGTGTAAACTGGTATCAACCAGGATGTCACATGGCCCCTTTTCCATTTTGTTCTGAAGCAAAAAAGAACCAACTACTCAGCCTCCAGAGGACCCTCCATATCCAAATACTTTTCACAGTATTCTTGTTTAGACATTTAAGTTTTGCTAAGTGTCCTCCCACCTTCCTTGTGCACATCAAACCCTTCCATCCCAACAGCCAGTATTTTGTTGATTTAATTAGTTGAATCCATCTACATGTGAATCTCAGTAGCTTAGTGAAAAATGGCAAGTTATTACTCCATATTGTTTTAATGTACTGACTCCATAATCAGAAATCACTCCAAAACTGCTTCTCACTGTAGATATTCAAGTCAGTGATGCTTGTCATTCCTCCTTGATGTACTGTACTCTGTTTATCTGAACTAATTCATATCTGTGTGTGATGTGCATTCCTTTGTGACATTTTAGGCATATCTTTGTGCATTCTAATACCTGCAGGAGGACACTATGGGAGGGTGGAATATCACTGTCATAACTGTCAAAAATAATAACTAACAGTAAAGCTTTCAGCTATCAGGCCAAGTCAAAACAAAACACAAGAGAAGTCTTGGAAAATGGTCAAAGAACATAGACTAGTCAAAAGGAAAGTAGGTCAAAAGGAAAGTATTTGTGTCCACCTGTTATGATTCCTACCGGTTTGTTTTTCTAAGCACAAGGTAACCACAGGGAAGATGGGAAAAGAACTTTAGAAAAGCCACAGGCTGTTTTCCAGTCCAGTGGCAAAGTCAGATTCAGATTCCAGGCGAAGGATGCACCGTCAGGGGGCTGAAACAAGCTAACCAACAGGACAGGGACATTTGCCAGCACACAGCTGTAAATGGCAGCAGATAGAGGCAGTAAATCACAGTGCTGGGAGAGGTATGTGCAGGGTGCCTGCCTGCTTGCTTGCTCAAGTTCTGTAATGGCCCCACTGACACCGCTGTAAAATTGGTGCTTAGATGAATGTAATCCGGCTGAACTGTTTGCAAACGCACAAACAACCAATTTACTCAGCTCACAATGCAGTTATGGCCAATAAGCCTTAGGCTGATAAGCAAAAGTTATCAAAGGAACATTAACAAGGTTCCTCTAAAACTATGCAGAGTGGATCTCTTTGAATCAAACACAGTAAATGACCTCTTACTAGAAAAAGACCACTAATAGGAGCATCGAAAGTACAATCAGCAAAAACACTCTCCTTTTCAGCACTGCCTTTCCTGTGTGTATGTTAAAGATAAGCTTAAATAACGTTTCTTTTATTTTTCTTGAGATAGTATAGAAACTTCATGCATTTTGATGCTCTTTTTAACAAAAACAGAAACAAAATTTGTTTTTCCTCCCTGTTCCATGTCCACTCAACTCCAGATTCCAGTTTGAAGCTCAGATCTCTTCATCCCATCAATGAAACTTTAACTTCCAGTTACCGTATCTCCCTGCTCCACTATGAGCCAAAAATAATTCTGAATAAAATACTAATGAATGTTACGATGCTTTTTTCCCATTTAATGCTAAAATACTCAGCAACAGCTCCACAGAAAATAACAAACCTCCACACACAGCAGTCTCTACACGCTCCCTCCTTTCTACATATGAAGGCGTGCCTATTTACAAACAACTGTTGCTGGGACGCGGGAATGCCTGCATGTTTCAGCCAGTTCTGCTGAACCTGCCTTTTGTCCCTCTGAGAACACAGCAATACCACATCCCTAATTTCTGCTGCCACTGGCAGGAGCTCTCAGACTGCAGCCTATGAATATTACTCACTGGATGAGAAGACCAAGCCGGCAGATGGGTCATGTGCACTCAAGTAGGAGCTGTGACTGTGTGAACCTGGCCTGAAGTACAGCTCCTGAGGTACTCACAACATATATTCCATTCTTGGGCACAGCTGCCTGAGGTGTTACTTCATCTGCAACTGCCAGATAAAGCTTGGCAAAGTCGGGAATTAAGCATTTCACTCTTCACTCAGTCTGGCTGCATCTCTATCTCCACATACACATCAGCTACCACTTGATTGCTTAAATTGTTTAGACTTTATGAGCCTGAGCTTATTAAATAAATATCAGGAGAAGTCTTGCAGAGGAGGAATGTTAGCAATTAGGACAGTGCCACTCCCCTGTCCCTTTACAAGGTCTGGTGAACTGTGCCTGGTTGAACACTGGGCCTCGCTGGGTCCGGCTCCCCAGCTGCGTGTGCTGGGCGAGCTGCGCTGCTCCAGCTTGAGCAACTTCTGTTTTGAAACTTAGCAAGGATTGGCAGGACCACCAAGTAGTAACTGGCAAGGGTTGCAAAGAACCCTCTCCACAAGACAGCCCAAGGCATCCCTGAAATATTATTTGGTTTCTAATTTAAACAGGCCCTTGCTGACACAGGCTGGCCTTCTAATACTAGGATGAGAAGCATGTGAATGGAGAGGAAATTGTCATCTGTATAGAGAGCAGTTTCTACTTACTATTGAGACAAATGGGCAAATGTTTGCCTTTTTGCTAAAACGAGTGAAAGGGCAAAGTGTCATTGGAAACTAATGTGAAGACTAAACTGGAGAGCCTTGTGTACATATTTGATACTTGGAAAAGGATGGTCATATGACTGAAACAGTGAACTGAATTTTAGGAGGTCTGGGCTCAATTTCTAGCTCCACATTAACTTTCTTGTGAGTCAGGGAAAGTCTCTTTAATTCATCATGGCTTCATTTCCTCGGTAAAATGAGTATCTTCCCCATCTTTCTAATTAGTAATTGCTACTTGGGATTCTTACATGATAATGGTATAAATATGTGTGACTTCATTACTAGAAAGTGAAAAAACCCACATTTTACTACACAAGTTCTTAGAGTTTAGGCTTCCACAGAAAAGATCTCTAAGGAAAAAAAGACACTGAGATCCATGTAATAAAAGGAAATAATCTCAGAGCAATGCCTTGTTTCCATTCAACTTGCAACACTCAGAAGCTCTTTAGGGCAGGGACAGTTTGAAACATCTGCTATTTATATTTTCTCAGTGTATGCCTGACCTGTAAAAATACAGAGCTTCTCAGATCCTATATTTCACTGCACAATTTGGCAACATCTCAAATGTCTGTCTGAACAATACCTGGGCATGGAACACCTTCCTTCTGGATGCACTGCAGTTCCTGTAGAGAAGTAACTCAGAACATTCTCACAGCCACATTTAGGGGGACTGCACCCCAGGTGACACCACAGCATCACCTGTCGGGCTGGTAGGTCAGAGGGGCCCTGACACTCCTTGGTAGACTTTAAAATACAATTGTTAAGTGTATAAAATAAACAACATTAGCCCTGTAGAGTTCTGCACAAGTCCTAGAACAGACTTGCTCACTGAACTAGGTGAAGGCAGATATTTGTTCCTCATGAAGCACTGTGAGAAATACAGAGAAAGAATAAACCCCATCTGTACACAGACTCCACTTGCATCCCACACATTCTGATTCATATGAGAGATCACTTTGAGCCAGCCACAAAACATAGCTAGTTCTATGCACCCAAGGCTCATTAGCATGCTTTTCCATCCCTAAAGGAGTATTTCAAAAACACTACTAAATCACGATTTAAATCTTCATAGAATTTTACATCGTTTACTTTAAAAGCATTCCTATAAGGCTGCTGTTATCTTCAATTTAGAGACAGCACAGATACTTACATGATTTGTTCAAAGTCATGAATCAGTCAAAGCTGAAATGAGAATTCAAAAACCTCCCTATTTCCAGCATTATAGCTTATTTTTTAAGGAGTATGATCTCAGGGAAACTATTACAGGGTGGATTTAAAAGCTTATTCATATGATGGTGTGGAACAGAAAGATACTAAAATCATAGTTAAAATGGGTCTGAACAGTAGCATTATGACTATTAAAAAATTCTTAAAGACAAATTAAAAATTTCCTTAGCTTACCTAGTCTGACATCTACATATGTTACTGCCCTCTGAATTTCTGTATTACTGTTTCAGGAAGTTGTTCCAACAGGACTAACTAGACCAGGTGAACAATAACTATCATGCAGACAATAAGTCCTAAGCTGTCATCTACACTATTAAACAAGCAAAATTATATATTTAATATAGTAATTCAAAAAGCTCAAATCTCAGGAGATGTTTCCTTTGATGTCATCCCCCTGCAAAAAAGCCCCCAAATAACCCAACAACCTAACCAAGAAGGAAAGTGCCTGGAATCACAGAATCACAGAATATCCTGAAGTGGAAGGGACCCCAAAGGATCTTTGAGTCCCTCTCCTGGCCCTGCCCAGAACAAGCCCCAAAATCCCACCAAGTGCCTCAGCACGCACCCATGAGTAAGGAAGGGATTGTCAGCTAGATAAAATTAATGGAAAGACTTGAGTCAGAATAAAAATATAGAATATATGACGATAAAAGCAGTCTCTGTGGATGAAACCAATGCCACCTCTAGTCCTGCATCTTGTAACTGAAAGTGGGCTCTTAGTATGGACCAGAGGCCAAGTAAAGATCATATTTCCCCAGGACTTTATATTTTTATAGAGAATTCCCTGGGCTGAATGTCAGTTTTGCACCCTTAGTTACCAACAATGGATTTCCTAGATATGAATTTGTCCAGACTCCCTTTTAACTCATGCATAATTTTAACATGTAGCTCATCCAGGAACAAGGACTTCCATACCTTGTCAGGTGAAGAACTCTCTCCTTTTGTTGATTATTAATGTATACCTGACTAGCTTCATTTCATATGCTGCCTCCAAACACATGAGGGGCAACAAACACTTGATTCCCATCTACTCCATCTATCATCACTTGATGGATCTCTGTCACTTCCTCCTTTAAGTGGAGATTTTTTCTAAGGAGTCCTAACATACTTTTATGGTCATTGTTCTGTACCTTTAATCAGTCCATGTGTCTTTTTCCTGAATCTTTTTCAGTTTAACTCTCTTGGTTGGTAAAAAAGAAGAAAGGCAGATTTACTGCTTTCCTTAGAGACCTTAGAGAAAATGTCACTGGATCATTTGCAATTTTAATATGACAAATGAGCCACATAAAACGTGTGTTAATTGCTGTTGACATAAGCACATTGTAATGCAACCTCAAGCAGTTCAGTGCTGCCATTCCACCTCTTTCCGTGAGGTTACTGTGTGGATATCAGGAGAGATTCTGTGAGCACGTCTGCCCCTCCTGTGCAAAGTCCCTTTGTTTAAACCTGGCAGTGACACGGCTGAAGCAAACTGTTCCCTTCTGCTGACTGGAGTGAAGTCAGAAAGTGGGGGTGGCTGGGATGGAAGCTGAAAATACCTGAAGTTATTCTAGCAATAGCCCGAGCTGCTTCGCACACTCGCTCTGTTCAGCCTCCGAGCACGGGGGAGGGCTGAGTGTAACGTGACAGCAGCAGTAGCTGTAGGTGAGTAAAACCTTGAAGTCTCCCTGGTGATCTGTCAAGAAACACTAAATATTGCAGCATTTGAATGCCAGACCAAATATCATCCACGCAAACACTACTTTTATAGCTGTCGGCAAGCACGCGTGCCAGGTTGGCTGTGCTTCCATGGGAGATGTTTAGAATCACTGAGTTTCATTATATAGTAACATGGGATTTTTTGTTGTTTATCCAAAAAAAAAGATACAACACAATAAATTAGAATATCCATAATTGAAACAATACAAAGCCACATCACTAGGAGTGGAATCTCAGTGCACATAATTCACTAACAAACAGTTAAGCATTAAGAAATTGATGTAAATTAATTACTTAAGGAAGCTGCTCTCAGGTTTTAGACAATATTAGTTGGAGCAATAGGAAAAATCTAAAAGTAACAGTTTTCAGGATGTATTTTTTTAGGCTGTTCCTTTTGCAAGGCTTAATTCTAAAGTCTGTATCCTACTGCAGAAGGTAACACCAGTTTGTCTAGCAGGCAACTGGCCCCCCTGTGCAGACCTAGGCTAGCTTTTGATCTAAGACTCTACTAACTACCCCTGCTTTTTGTTTGAAACAATTTAAACGTTCTCTCTGATAAGGAGCAAGTCAATCTTGGGTTACGAAGAAAGAAATTACTACCACTTAAATCCATTTTATCTTTGAGTCACGAGATTTCCTATCCAGCATGCAGAAAATCTAATCTGGGAAATCATATCAGTGGGGATATAATTTAGTCTGACAAAGAAAGGTTGTGATTTTTTATTATTAGTTGCCTTGCATATAGTTACTCTAGATGGAGAGATTTCTTGTAATAAGAACTCATTAGCAGCTCTGCATCATGTTACCTTGGTTTGGATTTTTAATGGAAAAAGTGAGTTTTCAGTAAAATGATACTTTTCACTAATATGTGCTTTTCTCTACTTGTTTATGTTTCAATATGAAACACCTCAAATTCAGGTTTAGATTTACAACTGAGTCGTTTTGGTCTTTTGTGTTGAAGAATTGATAAATTATGGATGGTGCCATTCTGCTCACTTGATTCTCTGTTGCCCCATCATTTATTTTATTTTCTATCATTTTGATGTTAGTGATAATGAGCATGAAGGCCTAAAGGTAGAAAGGTATTTAGGCATCCTAGGAATAATGAAAGTGAACAGATGATCACATACTTATAAAAAAAAACCCCTAAAAATAGCAACCTAAAGAATTATCTGAGTGAGAACAGATAAGGGAATTTCACCTTTAATAGTCCTCTTGCTCACAAAGAGGCCAAGGGCCAACTGCTCTGATTTTCACTCATGCAATAATGGGTCTGGACAGTGTGTAAACTGTGACAGAATTTGTCCCTATATAACTGTCACTGTTAATATGTTCCAAACCAGTGATCAATCCCTTTCAATCTCACACAGCCCTTTAAAGAAGTAAACTTGTGTAAGAGTAAACCCCTTAAAAGAGTAAGACAATTAGTGAGTAGGAGACGGGCAAATATTTGTTAGTAAAACAGAATTAGTGTTGCTTAGTATTTTTTTGGAACAGCTCACCCTACATTACACAGAAACTTGATATATACAAATCCAGAATGACAGCAGCCAAAATAAAGCAATCTTCTCCATAAAATGATAGTATTAAATTACATCTGCCTCAATGGTTTAATGTAGTTCATTTTGGCCAAAGTAAAGTGTACTGGATTTTCTATATACTACAGTGCAGTAATAATGGTAACTAATCTTCAAAATTAAAAAGAAAACAGTTTTCTTCCTGTTTTAAATTCTACTGGTCATGAATGGAAGCTCCATGAAGAAAATAAATTTATTAATGTAAGTTATTTTTAGCACTGTCATTTTCAATGCTCCAGAATTCTCTTCAGCATGTAAATTTAAGTAACTGGAGTATTTAAATATCTATTCAGTCAGAAGTGCAGGGCATATATTTACTCCCTCTACAGAAATCCTGTAATGGTTCCCCAATGGACATTCCTCAACAATGTGGCAAGTTTAAGCTGAAAAGTCAGACTCAGTCTGCTGCTTTCCTTTACACCAAATAATGTTGGTGATTTAATGGCAAATGTAATGTAGATCTTCCATTACATTCTACAGAATTTGGTTCACAATACACAAGACTGAAAATGAAGAAGAAACATTTACAGAGTGTTTTACAATAAGGAAACATTCTCCATCATAGAACATATTTAAACTCTACTGTCATACTTTTTTCCAATCTGTGCACATTTTATATATATGTATATAGGTATGAAAATAACTTCTGAAATACAAGGCACTATGTTTCATTTAGTAAGGTATAAAATGATGCCTAAATTTTTGAGGTTATTTTTACCACCCGGAATGCCTTTACTTTTAATACCTCATCTTGACTAGGAATAGGTTGCTGAAAGTTACCATCTGCTTCCAGTTTGCACATAAAATCCCAGTTAGCTGAGCTTCATATATGTTTTGCAAGATAATTATGCTTACTTTTTTCCAAAATGGGAAAATATTTGTCAGATAGTATCTGGATGTCCTCATAAGCACAGCAATCTTAGCTTGACTTTGTCTGCCCCCTAACATGCTCAAATAGAAGGTTATCAATTTGGTTGATGAGAGATTATGGCCTTTGATTACCACTGCTCTAAAGTACTCTGTTCCCCCTTGATTACAAACACACATAGTCAAGCTTAACAAGTTAAAGAACCCTGGTTTTTTAATTCCTCAGGGAGAAAGGAACTTTAGCATTTCTCTGCATTAATAGTATTTTAAAATACAATACCTATGTGCCATTTTTTGTGTGAACAATTTGGTTTCTCATATAAGAAAATAACCATATATGCTTAAATAACCTGAGCATGCATCTATCAAAGATTTTTGATAGATCAAAAAAATAAATTATCAAAAGAAATATTTTTAAAAGAAAATCAGCCAAGTTATTAATTTCGAAGACACACTATCAGTATGGATCCTCACAGGTTTTCTTGCTGGACAGCTAAGAATTAGGAGTGGTAAAGGGTTCAACTCAAGCACTTTCCATATTTTTTAGAGGCTTCAGAAACAAAGTAGAAGGGATTCCAGTTAGCCTGTCTATTCTCCCACTGAAATCAGTGACATTAGCAGGTACAGGAACTGTTTAAATACTGTTTAAAAATGTTTAATACCCACACTCAAATTCATCTGAGCCATAGTTTGAGAAAATTGAAGCCAATGGACACGGTGCCATTACAGATTAGATTTTGGGCCTTTATTTACTCTGACTGACTTAGCTTTTTCTCAGTCTAGATAAAGCCAAATATGATTCCACTTCCTATGCTCAACATGTCCCATTAAATTAGATAAACCCTATTCACTTTTCATCTATTCTTCCCAGTAAGTATGTGCACAGCTACCCAGCATTGAGTAACAGAAAAAATGCTAAGGTGGCTGAACAGACCTTAGTTTCACAAGATCTAACATCTGGACAGCAACATTATCATCACATCTTTCAAGTAAATCTAGTTACTCAAAGTCCTAAGTGATTTTCCTAATTAATTCCTACCACGAAACACAAAGCTGGGACAGTTTAGAGCATTATTTATATTTCCTTTACAAAAAGTATCTTCTCCTGATGAAAAGTTATACAAAAGATTGATTTTGTAACAGCGAAATAAAAATCACTTTAAAATCAAGAACTACTAATAGTGAACACTGCTGCTGCTTAAGGGATGCCAACACAGCCTTAGACTGGTATCCTGTTTGGAGGAGAAAAATGGATTATTTTTAAAGATCGCATTCTACATTTTTCCATCTTGTTATTTGAATGCTATTGCACTGCTGCAATTGGTTAGCACTGCACATCTGGCTGAATTGTCTTGAACTGGTATTTTCCCTAACTATTGTGTATGTGTAGGATGGGTCTTTCAAAAAAAATACTGTATGCTCACTGAAACAATACCCTATTGCAGACTGCTACACACAATTAGTGAGAGCTTTTTTTCCTGATTTTGTTTTCAGTGTCAAAAAAAGTGCTATTTTTAAAGTTAGACACCATGAAATTCTAGCCATGCTTTTACAATGTTTTTTTTATTCTGTGGGGTTTTGGGTCTTAATCTCATAGGCCTGTACTTCACACTGGAAGTGTTATCTCATAAAAGCTCTAAATTTCAACAACTTTTACTCTACAGCAACTATTTGAAACTTACATTTATCAGGAAAAAGAACATATAACCAAAATATTCTCATAAAAATAGTTTCACAGAAACAAAACAGATAAATGTTCCATTCAGTGAAAGGTCAATTTTTCATAACTTTGGCTACAGAAGCCCTACGATTGAGCCAAATTTGATTCTAAAGCCAAAAGTTTCCTGTCTTCCTGCTACAAACCATCATACTAAGATTTTGCAAAGTCCATCAGACTAATGAGGGGCAAAAAGTCAATCTTTTCTCATAAAATTGCTGTCATAACCAAATATTGTTACTTATAAATACTACAATTTACAACTTTCACAACTCTAAAGCATTTGGAAGAAAAAAATGGATGGGAGGGGTAAAGTGATATTTCTTGTTTAAAATAAACAAACACATAAATATCCAGAGCCTTAAAAATGCAAGGTCCTGGTTTGCTTTCTAGTCGAAAGGATCTGGAAAGCCCCTACTTGTGCTCAGCTAAGAATTCCCCTGCCATGGGGGAGCTCCCTGCTGATGCAGAGCCAGCAGCACTGGATCCTGCACAGATCCCATTTGACACCAGCTCAGGATGCATTAGGAGCTGGCAAGAAGTGGCCAGAGCATGTTTTGTACTTCTGAGGGCTCACATGCCTAGATTGCTCTAATTTATACTCAGACTAGCCCTGCCTTCTACAAGGCAGTTCTGCAAGGCTAAGCATAAATCCAGTGCAACAGAGACTCTGGATTTAGCTAGTTATAAGAGGTCTCTAATGCTAAATCATACATTAGCCAAAAACACTGAACGAGTTTTGACTGTCCCTTAAGATTTGGGGAAAGTGCTTAAAGCCCGGACAAAAGCAATCAGTCTTCAAAGCCGTCACCCTCTCTCCTAACCATGACAACCAGGTGCCTTGGTCTATGCAAGCACACAAAACCTCAGATATGTTCTTAACTGCTCCTATGTTGGCTATGGAGAATTCTCATTTGTACATTAATTGCTCATTTTTCATCACAAGTGCAGAATATCTGGCTGCAGACAGCAGGGTTTCCTGACAAAAATGTGCAGTTGTGTCTCTTGTGTTTGTCCAACTGTATTTCAGACACAAGCTTAACTTTCAGCACATTTTTCAACTAGCAAGAAGAGGATTGAACTGACACATGAGGAGAAGGAAAGACATTCATTGGAGTCTCTGTCTTCCTTCTGTTTTTCCATAATTTTCTATGAAAATAAGAGAAGGAGTTTTGCACCTTTCTTTACAACAAGTCTGGCATAATGCCTGCTGGAACTCCCAAGCCACGTGTAAATTCAGCTCAAGACACACACTGTATCATTTATTCTCTGAAGAACACTGTGCAATACTGGAATAATGAAAACCTGGCTTCTGGTTTTCCAGATACAGATTTTTAATACCTAGTAAAATTTGGGCTTTCTGACCTCTGTCAGTTTTATGGATTGTGCAGATACCCAATTTCTGAACATGTGCACTCCAGTGATTTTGATCAGTAGTTCCCAAGCTCAGCTCTTGAGGTGACCACCCTCAGAGATGGTGCTGACATGTGGTAGGACCATCAGTGCAAAACCAGAAGCTTCCTGCCAAGCCAGGTACACGTTCTGTCACCTCCAGCCCTTTAACTGCAAAGTCTCATTCATCCAAGAAGGACCCTCGATTCCATGTTTTCATCTTCCACTGCTCTACATGTCTCACCTCACAAACCAAAGCCTCTGCTGTGGTGTCCAATCCCTTACTGGCCTTCTGATCACACACCAACACAAGTCAGGGTGACAGTAACTGTAGTCACATCTTAAACAAAAAGTTTCCCTGCCTCACCAATCCTGCTTCTTTCTTCCTGAGCCCTGCCTGACACTCCTGAAGCCAGCCCTGGGAGCTGGGCAGTGTGGGGTGCTGCACTCACTGCTGAGAGGATTCCTGAAACTGCAGCTACAGAGAAGTAAATCTCAACAGATCAGCAAAAGCCTTCTGTGTGGATCTGTCCACCTCATGGCTCAGAGAAGTGCTTGTTATAAGCAGAGTTAACAGCTGCCATCATCACGTGCCACTTTCAGTTGGCTTTGCACCACAATTTGGGAATGTCTGTCTTAGACAATAGGCACAAATATGTGTAACAGTCACATTTAGGTCTGTTCTTTTCTCTTCCTGACAATGTTCTAATTTAAGATCCTAGTTTCACTTAACCAGGCATTTTTAGTGGAGAGAACTTCATTCCCATATGGCACCTTCAAGGACCATGACTCCTCCAGAAATCTGTGTTACACAAGCCAAACAGGACTAACAGTTGTACTGCTAACAGTTCACATACTTGGGGTTTGTTTTTAGAGTAATGTTTGTTTAAAAGTGAGGAATACACTTTGGATTGTAAATATATTCATTCCAAAAAAACTGTGAAGAGAATAAGGAGAGTCAGATGGAAGAATTTTACCTCTGCTTTGTGCTGATTATATAATTTATCAAGAAGTTGTTCCACAGGCCTCCAACAGATGCTCTGCTGTTAAAGCCATGAAAAGTCATTCAGGGAGAGAGTAAAGGCCTCGGGGGTGTGGTCCACATGCTTCAGCACATATATCCTCAGTCCTGGCCTCCAGATAGCACATCTGGTCCAGGCATGGACCTGATGGTTGGCCAAAATGCAGGCTTACAATAATGCTCCTTTTTTCAGCTTTAATGTAAGCCTGTTTTCTTGCCAAATTCAAATCCTGCCAAAATTTGGCCAAAGATGTTTGCTCAATTGTGCAACATCTTAAGTTTATATCCAACAACTCTTTGCAAAAACAATTGTATCGTGTTTTTAACATTTACAGGCATTAACAATATTTAATTTTAAGTAAAATTTTACTGCTGACACTCTTGTGTTTTACAGTAAATTACCTTAGAGAGGGTTTTTCCATTAGCTCTGAGTGTCACGAGTCCTGCACAGCACACCAAAGCACTGGAGCTAGAGAGACCAGAACTTGGAGGGATGGTTCCATCTAGCAGACAATTCATTCCAGTTGGGTTATTTAGACCAAAATGTTCCTAACAATGAAAAAATAAACAATCTCAGTTTCAAGAACAGACAGGCTCAGGCTTGCAATTATCTGATACTTAGAAAGAGAATCCTTCTGCTGAGTTGCTGGAACCAAGGACCTGCTTCTGGTACCTCCAAAATAAAGCAAAAGCAAAATTTTCATTCTATTCCTTAAGAACAAAGCCAGTGGTAGGGCTTCAGCCAAAGGTTTGTCTGCAATTCCTGTACACAAACATACAACTACCCCGAGCAGAACTCAGTATGGGCTGCACGCCCAAGAATTTACCAAGCTTCGTGGGTGGGTTTTGCAGCAACCGGCTCTGCTTTGAGCTGCCGTGGTGACAGCACCAAGTCACCAATCATTTCATACCCCACTTTTGTCCTTTGCTCGACAGCTCTTCATTTCAGGCACCACCAAGAGCTCAAGGTCCACTTTATGCTTCCCTTCCAGTGCAGGCACGTGCTGTTAGGGAGCCACATGACACAGGGGGAAGCAGCAGCCACGCAGCTGTTCTCAAAGGCAGATACTCATGTCCTGAAGCACCCACAGCACTGACACCAGGAAAACCACAGTGGTACTTGAGGAACTCTGTGCTTTAGGCTCACACAGACACACCTACCAGCAGGGACGGGCTCTGGCATGCTGTTTTTTGAATGAAGTTTAAAATACTCTAACATACATGGTAGATATCTCAGGTAATAAATACATTTAATCCAGAAGTCATAAATCCTCATGTACATACTCTTTTAGTTATTCTTTAGTTGCTTTTTATTTATAATCACTTTTATATAAATTTCTCTCTGCTCTTAGTTTGAAGCAAACATGCAGTACTCATCAAAAAATCATTGAATGTATATGGGGGGTATATGAATAGCTAACTTCTGATGCAATTCATACGTCAATAAACTATGTTACAGTGTCAATAATCAGAAAAAAATAGCAGTATTTTCATAAAGAAATGTCTACCTTCAAAAGATTTCTACTACTTCTGGAACAACTTCAACCCTAAATACCAATGGTAGAGATCAGCAAACATGAAGATCCTCTTTTAAAGTCTTCTACCATCACTTCAAATTATATTTTGAATTTCCTGTTTTACAAATAAAGGAAATTAATATCTAGAATACTATTGCTGCCCATGCCCCTTCATGACGAGCACTAGACAGACTTGTTCATAAACAGAAAATGCTTAAGTAACAAGAAACTGCTCCACAGTTTCTGGGTTGCCTTGAATGTGAATCAGGTTTGCAGACTTATCACGCAATGTTTAAACAGAAAACTTACTTCAGTTTCAGAAATGGAAATGGACTTTGCCAAGTTCTGCAACAGTTCTGTCCCAAAAGGATAGCATGTTCAACTTAATAAAACAGATTATCCCGCTGCACCCTCTGAGTACTTGTATTTCAGAGTTTCTTAAGTCTGTAACATTTATGCTTATTTTCTGCCATTACTAGAGTCTGCAAACCTGCTTTGCAAATTAACCTTCAAGTATGAAAGCTTGTCCTTAGGAAACAAATCTCAGTAGCAGACTGCAAAATAAATAAAGTCATTTGGTCATGCTAGTCTTAATATAAGAAAGAATATATTGTGAAGAAACCTAATCTATATCTCTACAGTCAGTGCAATTTAAATGCCTGTGTTACTGAGCAATACAGAACTGAAAATGTTACTGCACACATAAGTAATTTATCGGGGTCTTTACACAGGAGCAGGGGGCTCTTTACGACCTGTGAATTGTAATAAGGTGATTTGTGGCACTGATTGTTTTGAATATTGTGTTTTGAAGACTCCAGTGGCAGGTCTGTGGTAGGCTTTTTGGTTGTCTGCAGTCGTGATCTGTTGGATCATCCTGTGGGGTGACCTACATGGCCTATCCTGAGGCAAACTTCATGTGCTTTGAACAGTACATTTACCCATCATTTGGGTGGCTGTGGCGACCTGTTCCTGACCTGCCATCACTGTTTATCCCATCTGCCCTTCCAGAAATATCACTGGATTGACATCAAAGAAGTCACTTTCCTTTTTTTTTCTTTCCCCCTCAAAGGACCATGAATTCTGTGGATTCTGTGAATTCTGTGACTCGGCAGGTGAGATTTCCAGGGGCCTCCATGGTGAGTTGAGGCTGCCTCCCAGGGCAGTACTGATGACCAGCACTGGCTTTCACAACAGCTGGGTCTGCAGGTCAGTCTGGAGACAGGGGAGCTCCCAGGGGAGATAAAGCTCAAGTGGGCAAACAGGAAAATGTCTGTGTGCTCAAGCTCCTGTCTTTACCATAAGTGTGCCCTTTCCTGCATAGCTGCACTTGAAATTCAGGACATTCTGAAAATCCCATTCAAATTCCAAACACTGAAAACCAGAATGACTAATGGTTCTTAATGGATTATTTCTTCTGTATGCTGTTTACTTGGCTTTTACATTTTCTTTTGCCTACTGCATGAGTCAGCTTCACTCAGCTGTTGTGCACAAATTACAGGTTTTCAGCGTTAATGGAAGTTCATGGTTTTAAATGTTTCCATAGAAAGAAAAGGACTAAGATCTGATCTTTATGTCCTGAAAGACAAGCCTCCAAACCTTTTTCAAAGCAAATTTTAATTAGATAATTCCATTGGAAAGTATTCCTTTTGACTTCAAAATACAGAAATGTCATCCTGATAATGTTTGATCATGATTTTCTTAAATAATTATTTGCTATCATAATTTGTTTTATAGAGATGAAAATAGTGCTCTGCAAATATTTTAAAGCAAACCCACTTATATCTTGTCTTCCAGTTTTAACATTAAAATACTTAACTGTGTGTAAAAAAAAACCCTACAGAATGCAGGGAAACATTCTGAGGGTAAGTAAGTACTCTTGTTGTATTTTACTTCTACATTAATTTCATAAGTTAAATTGATTTGGCTTACCTGAATACCCTTCAGTCCACACAGGAAGTAGTTATGCCACTGAGGTTTGGTTTTGTTAATCTGAATGTTATTAACACTAGTAGTGAAATCCCTGCAAAAACAGAAAAACCTTGAGGCTTTAATTTGTATGAAATTAAGTTTGAAAAAACATGGCTTGTTACTGCCACCTGCTGTATGGACAAAACCGGTTGGATGGCTTTCAGTGCAATGTTTATGGCTTGGTTTTTTCTTTGATCTTCTTACATATCTTCTTTATTAATAATTTCTATATGGTTATTTTAGATGAAAGCATAAGAATTCTTGATTAAGTATAAGTGATATATTAAATACATCCAGAAATTAAGCTGCCTTTGACATCCTTAATTAAGGCAGGAAGCCTTCCATCATGTATGTGTATGCTATCATGATTTCTTAGAAGTGAAAATCTAAATTATCATATCTGTCAAACCTTGACTAGAGACAGATAAACTTCAGGCTCTCTGGTAATTCCTGCTCAGGATTTCATCTGCATCATTGCTCTGAATGGCACTTCACTAAAACAGGCCAAATGCTGCAGAATCATATTATGTATGTCACAAGATAAAATTATTTAGTTTAAATATTTTATATGCTTCATCCAGAATAACTCCTACTTCATCTTCCTTTCAAAATAACAAAAATAGTGAGCTTGAATGTTCCCAAATAACAGATAGGTGCTGTCAAAATGGGCATGGAGTGACATGCAGAGGCCTCAGAGATGTGCACCAGTCCCCAGCATGTGCAAGTTGTTTGCCTATGCGTACCCTTGAACACCCAGTAACTTTATCAGCCCAACACAGAAACAGCAAAGGCACTGAGGATGTAAAGAAATCTAATAAAAAATATTCAAAAGTTGAAGACTAAAATGTGCTTTACAAAGCAAGGTCTGCTAATGAATATGAACAGAGGCAGATGAATTCCTGGAAATATTTAACAGGAATAAAACCAGCTTCAAGAAATAATACTGGATGGTGTGCAACTCTTAAGAGGATGGATTTTTTCCTTCTTACACTGGTCTCAATAAACTACATAAATTATTGATTCGCTGGGTTTATTTTTGTCCAAAAGGACATCATTAATTAATACCTGTAAGGGATACCAGTGAAAAGACGTTTTTGTCAGTTTGCATTTTTCTCTTTTTTTGCAATCTTCACACAGAGAATAAAAGGAAAAAAAATGGCTTTGATTTTGGCAGGTTTCATATGGACATAATTCACACAAACACAGAATGTGGGACTGTAAAGATCCCCAGAATCCTTAAGTCTATTCTTTGTTATCATATTCAGTTTTTAAATACCCAAGCTTTATCTTAAATCAGTTAATCTTCAGGCTTGTCTTTGAACTGTCTATGGAAAAGTAGGCAGTTCAATATCAGAACGTTATAACAAAATAAAATAAAAGATTGGGAAAAACATACCCATGAAATAAAAACACTCTGATATTGTCTGTTGCAGCCTGTTTTAAAGAATGCTTGGGAAAGAATGCCACTTTTCAATAACCAGACATAAGCATTTCAATTTTTCTTTATATTTAGAAGAGATGGGATTTTGAAGTATTGTGACTGAGGTGGATTTTACTGCTTGTACAGTAAATAATCCTTATTTTTGGGATACCAATTTGGCTCTTTCTCACAAAACCTTATTGTCTTGTCAATCTGTTAGTTTAATTGTTTGAGTCCTCTGTACAAATACCCTGATTTAAAAACAAACAAACAATATAACTTTCAGGTTCTGCCATGAGATGGAAACTGATTGGTAATTACCATCCTCTGGTACTTCTGAAGGCATTTTGAGAAGTATCATGTCAGAGATTCTCTCTACATCCTTCTCAGTTACAAAGATGTTTTTTGAAGGTGAGGTATCAGGAACTTCAAAAGAATGTAAGTTTTGAATACCTTCTAGTCCCAATAACATAAAAGGTATCAGATCAGTTGAGACAATTTATGGTGAAAAACAAACAGGTGGTTTTTCTAGCAACCTGTTCTCTGTCCTATTTCTACTAAAAGTTAACATGAACTATCAGGGTGGAGGAGTGCTACAGAACTGTTCCACAGTTTCCCAGTTCACAAAACAAGAATGAAATAAGAAATAGTGATTTTACAGACGATTCTGGTTAGTCCTTGTTCACCAAAGGCCTATATATATGCATTCACCACAGGCATAAATCTACCAGTGTAACAGGCTGGGAAAAAAAGACATACTGTCATCAGTTTTGTTATGTGGTGTAACATTCAAAGTGTTGAAAAATATTTCTTTGTTATGAAATTATGGGCATGTTTTAGCTTTGTTTTTAAGCAACAGTGTCTCAACAAAACCAAGATGCCTAATGCTGTGTTCTGAGACCTCTTCTTGGTTTATGGCCTAAAGCATATGATTTCAAACTGAAACCAAGGCAGTTGTAAAAGTATAGTGACTGTGTGTGCAATTTAAATTCAAAGGCTATAATTCTAGATTTGGTAGAACTGTTCTGAGAAAGCCATTTCAATTGCAGTATAATGCAGCAAAGCTTGAAGACCAAGTGAAAATGTTTACCTTTTTATTACTCCTTTATTTAGTGTCCATTATAACAACTTTTCCTAATCAAAACTTTTATAATTCTGAAGCTATTGCCTCTTGCAAAATCGTTCTGTAATACAGCTTAGGCCCTGGTGGGAGGTTGCTGTTGAAGATATCCCATTCACTGCTGCTTGTTGCCACTGTTTACCCCAAGTCAGCTTCAGTGCTGAGTGCATGGCAATTCACTAAAATGACAGAAAATTAACCAAGCAAAATTGGGGGAATAGTGCACTTTACCTTAAGATCAAACAAGTACTCTACACCTGCTAAAAGGCAGAGGCTGAATTGATCTTAGAAGCAGGCACAGGGAGAAAAGAAGGTACTAGGGGTAAAATAAGCCAAGCTATTGCCTTTTGAGTGGCAAACTCGTAATTCAGCCCAGCTGTAATGTGAAAACATACTCCACAAAGTGAAAAATCTCTGAGTATTTATACTTAGCATGGAAGTACAAATTCCTTTCTACTGTCTTAGTCATAGGCAGCAGCTCAGAACATGTGTTTCTAACAAACTGAGCTTTAAACAGGAATATGTACTCAAGTATTTCCCACTTTTGACAGTATGTTCCTGTCCCTGTGCTGCCACACACTGTGCTTTCAGGGACTAATTTACCAATTAAACCAATGGCTCAATAAAAATAGCTTAAACTAAGCTTTTGCTGATTCTGATTTTTGCAAAATGTCCACAAAAGCTCATGTGGCTGAGTGACCTGATCTGAACTGCCCTTCAACTACACAAATACCAGTCTGTTACAAAGAGGCAGAAAAACGTGGCTCAAGCTGAAAAGAGTGGCAGGATTCTTTCCCTATGTTCAGCACTTGTGAGGCCATAGTTGGAATATTGCATCCAGTTTGGGGGTTTCCCAATACATGAAAGACATTGGCAGGGAGTTCAGCAGAAGGCCAACAAGACATTTACAAGGGATCTTCAAAGGTCCCTTCCAAGCTGAATTGGTCTATAATTCTGTGAACAACAGCTCTGGAGGAAGTGGAAGTGAGGGAGTAGATTTTTGAGCCAGGATTGTTGCTAAAGCTGTTGTGTTGTGAAAACACAGCCTCGGGTTCTCCAGAGCGGGGGAGTGTTACCTTACCTATGCAGTAATCGATTACAAAACATTTCACTCCCTTCCCCAGGAGAAACTGAGCTGCTGCCAATTAGGGGGATCGAGCTAAAAGAAGGGAAGACAGGATTGCACTTTTAGAAGGATTGAAAAATCAGAAGCCTTACAAGAGTAATATGAAAAAACAGGTGGGAGATAGCAACTGCAAAGCTATTGCTCTAAACTAATGCACACAGCATGGAGTCAGTCTGTGGGATTCCATCTGCTGATATAAATTGTTTTACACAATCAGACTCTGTATTGCAGTGGAAGTTTGTCAGATGTCTGAAAAGGTAAACTGTATTGCAATTGCATGAAGAGATTAATAAAAATTAGTGAATAAACAAAGTAATTACATACAAGTACGAAGAATTGGTATTTGCCAGTTGCACAACTTGAGTCTGTACAGGTTCTACTGCAATCAGGATATCTTGTTCTATGGCCATTGGGAGCACAGCATAACCACAGTAGTCTATGTGTTCTCCTAAGTAAACAAAGAAAAAATATTTTGCAATAATTCTTTCTAAAATAGCAGTAACAGGGCTTTCTTGGTGTAGTTTCAATTCCTATTACTTAAAATTTGGGGTACATTTCCTCCATATTACTTCACAAAACTTTTTTCTTTCTTTAGTGATTTTTATCTATTGCACCCGTTTATCAACGTCCATGTTTTCACACTGGCTTACAAAAAATTCTTTTAAATCCCACCATGTAGATTACAGTCCAACAATGAGAACTGTCATGTACATACAATTTCTGGACTTTTTCCAAGAAGATACTAATTATATTTAAATAGCCATTAATACAGTTGCATATAACATATAGAGTAAGAATCAAATAGAAAATGTGAGTAGTAAACATCCTCTCCCTTGGGAATAATTCCCAGTTACCATATGCTGTCTATTTAGTCTATATGAGATGTTCACACAACACTGAGATAAAAATTAACATTAACTGCACAATAGGCAAACTGACTTTTACAGCTCTGTTTTTCAGGATCCTTTTCCTTACAACATCTTCAAATGCGTAGGATTATTTTATGAACATGTGCAAGAAACTCAGCTCCAGGGAGAACACAATCCTAACATGGATAGAGAAATCTCAGAAATGAGGCTGCTACAAGAAATACAAGTAAGTCCTAAACACAAAATAATTGTGACTCTCCAGTCTGCCAGTGAATCCCACCCAGTTGTAAGTTCTGTGGACACAATTCAATGCAAGGATAAAGAAGAGATGATGGCAGAATCATTTCATGCTTTATCATATGCATTGCTATGTGGCTGGTCATATTTGGTAACTTTAATCACAACAGAAGAGAAAAAAAATTACTCATTTATCTTCTGGATGTGCTGGTTCATTAACTAATTTAGATTTCCAAAGCCTTTAAAAAAAACATAAACTGGCAAGTGACTCCAATTTTCAAAACCATCACTACTGTCTATAAATGTGTTTTACCAAAGCTGATATCTACGTGCGGTTGTTTATGACAAGATATAGTAAAATCTACTAAATTATATATGATTTTCCATTTATCACAAGAAACTGCTCTCAAAAAAATAAAATTAAGACCTGTATTATTTTCATTCTATGTTGTAAACGACTAGATTTCCATGATGGCAGATGAAGTAAAATAACATAAGATTAATTCTTCTCTTTTACCTATTAAGTTGACTCGTCCTGGTGCACGAGCATAAAACTTGGGAGCTGATCCAAACTTTGATATAAACATTTCCTTCACTTTCTGCAATCTGAAAGGCAGGTTAGAAACATGTAAAAGAACTGTATTTGCATAAAAGACAGGGAGTTTCAATGTTTCTTGAAGTAAACTCAGTTCAGCTTCCTGAAGTACCTGGAGTTTGCTACATCAGGCGTGACACTAAGCAGCTTATTTCTGCTCTTCACATAACATTCAAGACTCTACTTAGATCTTGACTTTTATCAATTTTCATCTTTTGACACTACCCCGTCTTTGTACAAATACATACACAGAGAACTGAAATCCCAAACCTCAGATTATCCCTGTGACTTGTGACAGTATTTACTCCACAGGATCCCAGCAGCAGTACTTTAGGTTTTCCATTTAGAGGTGTCTGATGTGCTACTGAAAGTTCAATGCAAATAAACTTTGTCACACTGCTTTATTCCCTGCAACTGGAAAGGTACCAGCCTTCTGCCTGATGTTTGCAAAGTTGGAATACTTTAGTGTGTCATGCAGAACAGTAGGAAAACAATGGCTGAGAACAGATGAAGCCATTATCTTAGTGAAGCATAGGAAATTTGACAGTAATTAATTTTGAAACTACCTTAAAGAAGAATTATAGTGTACTACAAAAATGCAGTAACAGGAACCCTGATAAGGTTTCTACATTTAATCTAAGGCTAGAACTGAAAGCCTAGTTAATGCAAAGTGGAAGTAAGAAGACTCCAATGAGAAGCAGATGCTAGAAAACTTCACAATTATTTAGTTTGTACTTCTTTGTAAAGGCTGTGTCACTGTTCAGCTACGTGTATTCAACTGTTTTGTAACATTTTTTAAATGGAAGGCTACAAAATATGATTTGTTGTGATATTTTTTTAACAGAACTTTCAGTACATTTCTATCTTTGTGCCTAGTTATAAAGCTGTATTAGGTCTATGATTTCCCTTTCTTATGATCACCTCTAGTATTGACTGGTATATCACTCTTCCAATTAGCAGAAGCAATTTCTGCCATTTCATTGTTCAATCCCATCTCTAGATCACATTAATAATATTATAGTCCACGGGGGAATCTGTTGGCAGAATTCTAGGTGTTAACTTTATTCCTTTTTGTGTCAGTATTTAGAACACTGCTTTGTTTCAAGATATTTTTATAGTAGTGTTGGTACCAAGAGACTAACAACAAACAGAGCAGTCATGAGGGGATGTTTATCTAAGTGCTGATTGATCTCTTTTTTTAATGTGGGTTTTACAAGCAGGCCTGATGAAAGGCTATTGGCCTTGATGTCGCAACACGCACACTGCGTTTTAAGCACCTACATCAAGAAGAAAATTGTCAGAAGCCTTCAAGCAAAGGCACTCCTCACAACTTCACACCTCCATGCCTGGAAATGCTGGACTTGTCCTTTCCGTGGGATCTGTGGTACGATCATTTACAAGTAAGCGGCGTTTTTAAAAGTGACCCTTCTGCGGTGCTGAGGCAAGCAAAGAGGTTCGCTTGTGTGGGTCAGCGCTGCTCCAGGGATTTCAAAGCAAAAAGGCTCAGAGAATAATCACTATTGTCCAAAAACTCGGCGGGGGGCGGGAGGGGGGGGGAGGAAATGTAGGCGGAATGATGAATGAACGAATGAATGAATGATCCCTCCTGCTGCCCCAGCGCCACCCTGCGAGGGGCGCCAGGGCGGGCCGGGCTGCGGGGAGCTGTGTGCGGGAGAAGGGGCTGGAGTCCCGTTCTCTTGCCGAGAAGTCGCTGGTCGTGTCACGGGAAAAA